>JAVJIF010008425.1:0-190115 GCA_038442645.1 Agave tequilana
ACTTTCTAATCCGAAGTCAGAGAAGCCAGGAAAATTCGATGGCACTGAATTCAAGAGGTGCAACAGAAGATGCTCTTCTACTTGACCACTCTGCATTTGACCAAATTCCTGAAAGAGGATCCACCTAAACGGAACTGATCGGGACTCAATTCTTGCAGTGATGTATGGACGCAAGGTGACTTTCTTTATCGAAATTATATTTTAAATGGACGAATGACTCTCTTTAAAATGTCTACAGTCCAATCACAATGACAAAGAAGTTGTGGGCTAGTCTTGATAAGAAGTAAAAGACTGAGGATGCCGGTACCAAGAAGTTCGTCGTGGGGCGATTTGGAGTACAAGATGGTGGATAGCAAGACTGTGATCGGTCAGGAACAAGAATGCTGAAGGTATAACTCTACCTGAAACTTTTCAGGTTGCCACTATCATGGAGAAACTCCCACTTGCGTGGAGTGATTTCAAGAACTACCTAAAACACAAATGCAAGGAGCTGAAGTTGGAAGATCTCATTGTGAGGCTTCAGATTGAAGAGGACAATCGTAAGTCCGAAAAAAGGAGCAACAAGAACTCCTATGAATTCAAGGCCAATGTAATCGAAAACTCAAAAGAGAAAGCGTCTACTTCCAGAGGCTTGCAGCAGAAGAAAACTGCCCAGGAGTACAATGGCAAGAACCAAGAAGGCAAGCACAAGCACTTTAAGGGAACTTGCTACATCTGCAACAAAGAGGGACATAAGGCGAATGAATATTGCAGTCGTCCCAAAAAGAAAAAAAAGGAGCAACAAGAACTCCTATGAATCCAAGGCCAATGTAATCGAAAACTCAAAGGAGAAAGCATCTACTTTCAAAGGCTTGCAGTAGAAGAAAACTACCCAGGGGTACAAAGGTAAGAACAAAGAAGGCAAGCACAAGCGCTTTAAGGGAACTTGTTACATCTGCAATAAAGAAGGACATAAGGCGAATGAATGTTGCATTCATCCCAAAAGAAAAAGAAAGACCATCTACAGGCAAAACCTGACCGATCATGCGTCGCCATGCCTATCAGCTGTGGTGTCAGAGGTGAGTCTGACAACCGACAATAAGGATTGGTGGGTAGACACTGGGCTACTCGGCACATCAGCTATGAGAAATGATTATTCTCTGGATATAAAAAATTAGAGAAAGATGAGCAACTCTTCATGGACAACTCAGTTGTCTCCAAGGGTGATGGAAAAGAAAAGATCATCCTGAAATGGACATCTGGGAAGGAGCTCACTCTGAACGATGTTCTATATGTTTCAGATATCCGTAAGATCTGATCTCTAGATCAATCCTTAGTAAGAAAGATTTTAGAATGGTTTTTGAATTAGATAAGTTTGTACTTACTAAGGATGGGATGTATGTAGGTAAGGATTATCTTGTTGATGGCCTATTTAAGGCCAATATTGCTGTAGTGGACAAAAAGTCATTGTATCTGTACCCAATGCTCATAAATAAAAGAAAATCTTCTGTTTATTTGCTTCAGTCTCCTATTTTATGGCATACTGATTAGGGCATGTAAATTACAAGTCCTTATAAAACTTGTTTGATTTAAGATATATTCCTAAACTCAACTTGGAAGAAAATTCACAAGTGTGACATTTGTGTTGAAGCCAAGCTCGCAATAAGTTTATTTCACTCAATTGATCGAAATATAAAAACTTTAAGGTTAATTCATAGCGACTTGTGTGACTTGAAATTTGCGCCAACAAGAAGCGGGAAAAAAATATTTTATTAGTTTTATTGATGACTGTACAAGATACTGTTATGTGTATTTTTAAATAGTAAAGATGAAACAATAAATATGTTCCTAACATATAAAGCCAAAGTTAAGAATCAACTCAACAAGAATATAAAAATTTAAAATCCGATCGAGGTGGAGAATATGAATCAAATAAATTTCATGAGTCATGTGCTAAATTTGGTATAATTCATTAAACTACAACACCATATACTCCTCAGCAAAATGGAATTGCTGAACGGAAGAACATAACTTTAAAAGAGATGGTCAATTCCATGCTAGTAAGTTCTGGAGCTCCTCAGAACTTGTAGGGGGAAGCTCTGTTAACTGCAAATTATATTCTAAATAGAGTACCCCACAAGAAACTTGGTCTTGTACCATTTGAGTTATGTCGTAGAAGATAACCTTCCTACCATTACTGGGGGTGCCTTGCAAAGGTACTAACACCACTGCCTAAAAAGACTAAGTTGGAAGCAAAAATAATGGACTGCATATTCATTAGCTATACTTCAAATAGTAATGCTTATATATTTTTAGTACATAAATCAGAAATATCAGATATTCATGTAATATGATTATCGAATCTAGAGATGTTGTGTTTTTAAAGACGTCTTTCCATACAAACAGAAAGAAGATAAGCGTTCTGGGAAAAGAACACACGAGATGGCACTCAGGGACGAAAGCCCCAAGGAACCAATTACTAATGTGAAAGTTGAACCAAGAAGAATTCAGAGATCAAAAATCTCAAAATATTTTTGTCCGAAATTCATAGCATATGCTATAGAAAGCGAGCCTCAAACTTTTAAAGAGGCTATGTCTACCCCAGAAATACAAATGTGAAAAGAAGCTATAAATAATGAAATAAAATCTATCCTAAGCAATCATACTTGGGAATTAGTAAACTTGCCTCATGGCAGTAAATCAATGGGAGTAAGTGAATTTTCAAAAGAAAATTAAAACCCGATAAATATATCGATAAGAACAAGGCTAGATTAGTTGCCAAGGGTTATCGACCAAAGGAAGGACTTGACTACTTCGATACTTATTCACCAATAATAAGAATAACTTCCATTCGAATGTTAATTGCGATTGCAATATTACACAATTTAGATATTTATCAAATGGATGTCAAGACTGCAATCTTAAATGGTGAATTAAATGAAGAAATATATATGGAGCAACTTGAATGATTTATAGTCAAGGGCCAAGAAAATAAAGTATGTAAATTGGTTAAATCCTTATACGGTCTAAAACAGGCTCCAAAATAATGGCATGAGTAATTTGATAGTGTCATGATCAAAGATGAATTCACTATCAATGAATGCGATAAGTACGTATACACAAAACAGTTGGAGATACATGTATCATTGTTTGTCTATATGTAGATGACATGCTGATGCTTGGGACTAATATTAATATTATTAAGTTCACTAAAAGAATGTTATCTAACAATTTTGATATGAAGGATTTGGGGGTGCTGATGAAATTTTAAGAACTAAAATCACAAGGACACCAGATGGAATCACTCTATTTCAATCTCACTACATGGATAAGATGATAGAAAGAATCAAGGAGCATGGGATAAAAGAAAAGATAAATTCTTTTCTCTCACACATCCACCTTTGTAAGAAGACAGGAACTAGAGTACGATAGTTGGAGTATTCTCAGATTATTAGAAGTAATGTATTTAATGAATTGCACTAGACCCGATATTACTAATGCTGTAAGCAAATTAAGCAGATACACTAGTAACCCTAATGATGATCATTGGACTGCTTTATTATGAGTATTAGGTTACACATCACATACGAAAAAATATGCCATGAGATATGGACAGTATCCACCTGTACTTGAAGGATACATCGATGCTAATTGGATTACAAGTTCTGAAGAATCAAAATCAACTAGCGGATACGTATTTACTCTTGAAGGCGCAGCAGTATTCTTAAAATCTTCTAAACAAACATATATTGTCCGTTCCACAATGGAATCGAAATTCATAGCCTTAAACAAGGTTGGAGAAGAAGTATAATGGCTTCGACAATTTTGGAAGATGTATCATTATGGCCAAAGCCAGTACCCGCCATATGCATTCAATGCGATAATCAAGCAGCGATATATAGTGCACAAAATTTTATATATAATGGTGAATCTAAACATATTCGTTATAGATATAATACCGTTAAGAAGTTGCTCTCAAATAAAATTATCTCTATTGACTTTGCATCATCAAAAGATAATTTAGCGGATTCGTTTACTAAAAGTTTAAGTGGAGAGCGTATAAACTGCGCATCGAGGGGAATGGGTCTAAAAGCCTAACCTTACTGAGTCAGCTTAATGGAAACCTCACTTAGCGACTGGAGTTCTCATGGACTAAGTTCAAGAGAAAAACTAGTTATGATTGACTTTGCGAGTAATTACTCAGGATCTTGACTCCAACCTATTTCTGTGGTGCACCCAAGTGCTTTCTACAAGTGGATTAAGGATAAACTTAATGCTTTTAATGATGTCTATATCTTGTTATTAAAACAAGTGGGGTAGAGTAGACTACTCTTAACAGGACGATCACCTATATGAGTATAGAGCTGGGTCGGCTTTTTGGGAATCTTTATGGAGGCTATTATTCCCTAAAGATACTCTCTAAACCTAAGAATGTTCAGGGCAAAAATGGACACAACCGAGAACCAAAGTTGATTTTGAAAAGTTAATGTGTGAAGCTTGTGGACTTGACTTACTGTAACTACTGACAGTTTAAGACTTAGTTCACTGATTAGCCAGTAAGTCTGATAAACCTTTCACTATGGAGGTTCAAGACCTAGTTCACCTATCCAGATGCAGTTTCTTTTCTAAAGTACCTTTCACTATAAAGTCAATCTCTTTGTGTGTCAATTCTTTGAATCTCCATTCATTGTGGGGGATTGTTGGGAAAACGAAGAATTAAAATATGAATCTTTGAGCTGAATTAAGGCATGATCTATTGATAAAATCTACTGGATAATGGTTGGAGTGTGTTCTCCTTTCATTGGAGATGAATGTGGTACATTTACATGTTTAATTCCGTTTTATAATGAATGAGATATTCAAGTCAAGTTTGCTTAATTCAAAAGCTAAAGGGAACTAAAGGTAGTTAAAAGTATTTAGTTCCACATTGAATATAGGATGGACAATTGAAGTGTTTAAATAGAGGAAAATGGGAACAAAGGATGTGCCTTTGGGTATTTGGAGTTTTCGTGCGCGATTGGGGGGAAACGATACCCGCGCGCGCCTCTGCCCGCCCGGTGTCGGCTCGGGTCCGGGCATATGCGTGGGCATGGGTCCAACCTGGCCCAGTGCTTTTTGAACCGCCTGTTTGGGGCTACAGTGGGGTCTCGATCCGATCTACTCCGCTATCCTCGCGTTGCGCTGCAATGGTGTAGCGGTTCCTGTCTGGAACAGTTGTAATGATTTCAGACAAAAATCGTCGCAATTTTCCCTGGAAGGTTCTACCCTCTAACGGGTTTTCAAGAGCGTGTTATAACGCTTCTCTCCATGGATTAGATACACACAACGAACAATTCTTCTCTCCCTCTACATAATTCAGTGCTGAAAAGAGTTTCAGTCTGAAATTCAGATTCTGAAGAAAAATCTGAAGTAAGGAAAATATTCCTTCTGAAAGAAGGCTTAGAAATTCAAGAGATTCTTAAATAAAATTGTTATCTGAATATTTGTCTTCCTAAGACATTAATTCTTCTCTCCCTCCTTTCTCTCCAATAGATAATCCTTCAAAGTTAAGGCAAATATTCTCCATTAAATTTGTCTTCGTCCTGTTACATTGAAATCCTATGAAGGTACTGATTAACTACTTTTCGACCGTACGATAATTGATAGTACTATTCAAATACCGTGAAGGAGTGTTGCATATGGGGAGACCAGCGTCTAGTAACCCGTTAGCACTGAAGCGGGGGGGACATAATTGTCTTAAGAAGATTCGCTACATGCGTACCTCACTCCACTTGCTGTATAAGTGAACCAATATTCTTTATCTAGGGGTTATACTGAAATATTTATGCTCATAGATATTACTGTATATTGAGACTGACTAAATATTAGTCTAATTGATGTTTAACCAAGAAAGGTAATTGAAAAGTGGTTATGTAATTAAGGAACGTTCTACTGAACAAAAAACCTCCCACCTGATATTCACCGACCTGACCAATTAGATCGGTGATATTGATTAGTTGTCAGATCGATTCCTGCATTTAACAATAGCAAGTTGGAACAGTAGAGAACCAATGGCATCCAGCCACAATCTGAAAAGCCTGTCTTGAATTTGAATTTCTTGATAAGAGCCATCTTAAAACCGAGACATCTGACTGTATAAACTCTGATGCTGTCACAAGACTAATAAGCTCCAATCAGTACAACTTACTGAAAGATGCAAACCTGGTTAAAGATACAAGCATAATATACTTTCAAACAGCAACGGATTACAACATGCCATTGAACCCCTGATCAAAACATAAAGAGATTTTCTTCTCGCACCCAGCATTACAGTTGCCACAAATGACAAACAGTAACATGCATGAGGAAAGGAGAGGCCAGCCGCGAAATTGACCCTTGTGTCATTGACTCATGAAGTGACAATCAATCACCAATGAACTTCGCGAATGTCGCTCTAATTCGTGTACCGCTCTAGTGCATGCAGCGAGAAAATTGCAAATTCAGAACTTCTTCACCCATACTATTGATTTTCTTCAGGATTCTGATAAGTACATGCTGAGACTTTGACAAAAGCAATGCAAGCATGAAAAAAAAACAGATGCAATAGGAAGTAAAAGGTATGAATTTAATTTGATAAAATTTGAGTAACCACCATAAAACCAAGAAACAAAGCCATATACTTATGGCAAGAAAAAAGGTACAATACTCCTTCATGTATTTCCTTCACTTCTTCTAGCCATCATCCATGGCAATCCGCCATCCAGAGACGAAGCATCCGATGAGACAGGAAATTTACCCTTGTTGTTACCCCACAACCAGATCTTTGACACAGAAAAGCTCTCCCCTTTACTTCTGGCACCCAGCTTCTTCCCCTCCTCGTTCCCTGGCGTCGCCAGATTTTCACCCAGTCCCCTCGCCCTCCCACCGTTCCGACCTCCAACTGCCAATGCGACTCGAAGATTAGCATCTCCAACAACATACTGATAAGAACCCATAGAGAAGCACCTCCTTGCATCCAAATTGCTACTACTACTCTCCCCTTCCTCCCTCCTTATTATGCTATTTCCATTACCATTCGCGTCAACAGCACCAATGGCATCATCTGTATTGCCCGTGTTGCGATACTTCCCTAGTCTCACAGGCACCACCCTCTTCTCAATACCAATCTCCTCCACCTCTCCTCCATCTCCCGCTCGCCCCTCCTCCAACCTCAGCTCCTCCTCGAAATCAAACATTGGATTCTCAATTGCAACTCCCGGAACAAAGAGTGCCCCTCTACACAAAGGGCAGGTAGAGTTGGATAAAAGCCACGTATCAATGCAACTGAGATGGAATGCATGACCACAAATCGGCAGGAGGCGAAGCTTGTCATCTTGGGAGAACTCACAGAGGCAGACAGCGCAATCAAAGGGCTCTTTCGAGCCGACAATCTCTCGGTAGAGAAAGACAGGGAGGGCATCGATGAACGCCTGGTCGAGGCCTGAGTCATGGAGGTGGAAGAGCTGCTGGAGCTGCCGCTGGAGGGCATCGGAATTTGAGAGTTCTTGGTTATGGTGGTTGGAATGGGAAGAAGAAGAGGATGGATTCTTTCTAATTAGGAATCTAACCAAGAGGTGTAGGAGACCAGAGACAAAGAAGATTGCAGCTAAGATTACAATGATGAAGAGGACTGCTGGGCTAATTCTACTGCTATTGGATGAGGACGGAACTGGTGGGCGTTGGGATGTTTGCAGAGGGAGTGAGTCCTTCTGCAAAACTCCATGACCAGTGCTGATTTGGGAGAAAACCCAAGTTGATTGAGGGGATGGGGATGCTAAATTTACCATCTGTCTGCTTGTTCTGGGAGCAAAAACAAGTCATTTGAGGACATGGGTAATCTAAAAATTGAAACTTTTTCCAAGTAGAGAGCTCATCCGAGTCACAGACTCACACTGGAGGAGATGGATAGGCTAAAAGTTCAAACTTTTAGAGCATCAAGGCCATATCAAGACATGGGCAAGCTAAAAATTCATTCTTTTTTCAGCGGAGAGCTGATCCAGATAAGCTGAGGTGCTGGGCAATAAAAAAAAAAATGGAACCTTGGAGGGGCTCAGATGAATCCAGCTCATTACACGTAGTAGAAGAAGAAGAAGATGAGAAGAAAGAGAAGCAACTAAAAGATTAAACTAGATGGGAAATCCTTCTGCTTGCTCTGAGTATATACTCAATTAAACTCAACTCATATTTTAGACAAGAAAGAGTCTTTCTAAATGGCTAAATGCTTGATTTCATTCTACAACTTTTGGAGTAAGAATACGGGGAGGAAGATGGTGGCCTACCTCTTGCAATTTGGGGATTTCTTTGCCCTGGGACTGCCCCTGGTTCTTTCTTTTGTAAGCTTTGCTTTGTTTTAGTTTATTAAGGTTGAAGAAAGAGACCAAACCCAAGAAGGGGGAAATCACAGGGCTCTGTTTTTTTTTTCTCTTTCTAGCAGTAAAATAATACTATTTGTTAGAATTCAAAAAATAGTGACAAGGATGGTGCAGCTCCCAAAGGGGCTTCTGATCAAAAGGTTACAGGAGCAGTTTTTTGTTGTCAAGATTGAAAAAGAACAAAAAACCTTCTGATTGAAACCCTTATAAGACTTCAAATTTGCATGTTGTGTGCAGTGTAATGTTCTTAATTAAAATATGCAAAAAGTTGGATCTTAGTTGTACAAAATAGTTTCTTATAGAGTGCATGGACCATGGCCCAAGAAATCTGAACTTTGTTTTTCAAGAAAGGATAACAATTCTGATTGACTTCAGAAATATAAGCTGTGATTTACTGATCAAATTGGGGTGAGATGGGTTTCTTGTGTAATCTCAACAAAACTTCACTATTATACTTTACAGATGTTCAGACTACTGATCAACACTGCCGACAATATATTATCATCAAAATAGTTTCATCAAAACAATATAAGTTATCTCTATATCTATGCAAATAATTATTTTGGAAGAAGATGAAAATAAGAATTTGCAGAGTACAACAGGACAACACTTTTATGCTTAAAATAACTGTTGGAGCTACCTCTTGTTTGCATAACTGTATTGGATTTTGGGTCGATTCGAATCTGAACCATGCGATCCGCGGATCAATTTATTTTGTTTGAATAATGCTGACTGGGTTTTATTACCCTAAATCTGATTGGTTGAGGGAAGTTAGGAAAAACAAATTAAATATTTGCTCTCTCCCCTGTTTATTTCTAATTTGGATTACCCTTCCTCTGTAAATAGAAAATATTAAATGGATATTTATCCATAGAAAATGTATCTCTAGAAGTCTGAGTGTCAGTAATATCAATAGATAGTAGAAAATTGAGATCAGCATTTTATGTAGATATTTGAAGTGTATTTCGTTGCCATTTGTTACAAGGTAGACAAATACATTGTTTTCTGATCTTTTATGACCCTTTGAACATGTACAATGACTTCATCATGAAGGAGTGGTGTTCTCATGGATGATACTGACTGCAAACAGACGGTCCAAATTCAGCAACTAGTCAGTCACACCTGTTGCTGCCAACTCCCCCCAAAACTGCATCATCTTAGCTTTCAAGAATCAAGACAGAAATTAGTGGTCACTCCAATATGATGCTGTTGTCTTGTGCCCTTGGATTGCTTGAAAGTGCTGGCTGATGTTGCTTTAAAGAATGGACTATGATATTGCTTTGTTCATGGACTATCATATGGCACACAACACTTCCAGAATGAAGAGGGCAACTGATCTATTTAAGAAAATGAACCCTTGAATGAGTCATGTGCCTTTTATTCTTAAAACAGGGGGAGCTATTATATTGTAAATGATTTTTCACAAATCTCTCTGTTCTCTTTGATTCTTCGATTAACCCCCTCATTGTGTGTGTGTGTGTGTAGAGAGAGAGAGAGAGAGAGAGAGAGAGAGGGTAAAACCGGAAGATAGAGTTTTTTAAACTCCATGACAGGATTTCGGTCGATCAGGCGGTCGACTGACATGCACAAGGCTGAAAGATCACCTAGAGGGGGGGAGGGGGGGTGAATAGATGATTATGTTAATCTAATGAACTCAATGCGGAATTTAAAAACTTAATGCAATACACTCAAGTGCAATCAACAAATGATGCACACACAACCAAGCCAAGCAATTATGAATGCACAATATGAATATTTGCAAGGCACAAAGTAAAGAGAGAGATAGAGAGAGTCAATGGATCAAGCGCAAACAACGAGATATGTTTCGAGGTTCGAGCACCCAGCTCTACATCCCCGCCTTCGACACACGAAGGATTTCTAATCCACTAGCAAGTCTACAAAGAACTCTCACAAGGAGTACCCAACTCCTCTCTTTACAACCACAACCTCCTCCTTGAGGCAAGCTCCAATCTAACAAAACAATCACCTCACAACCCGAGGGATTAGTACAAAACAAACACAAAGATCACCTCACAACTTTGAGGGATACAACCCAAATGCACAACTTCCTCAACACAATGAGGGCAAGCCACAAAGCAAAGATTGGGTTTTTAACTTGGTGGTCTAAACAACAACCACAAACAATCTCTTTCTCCACACAAAGATCCTATAGAATAAGAAAGTAGATGTTGCTCAAGTGTGGAGAAAACTAATGGAATGGAAATCAAAATCACAAAGAAAATCCTTGGGAAAAACAGAAACCAAGATATAGAAGATGAATCAAAACTCTTTTTCCCAAAAACCCTTTTCTTTGAATTCCAAACCCTAGCAAAAACACCAAATAGATTGTTCAATTTGAATCTAAAAACTTCTTTTGATTGCTGTGAAAACACCAGAGAGTAGGGAAAAATTCGCACAAAAAAATCTTAGAGAAAAACTCTTTCCAATGGGGTATTTATAGGCAAATCTGGAAACTAGCCGTTGGCAGCAGATTTTGCCAAAATAGCCCTGTCGGTCGACCGCACGGTCGACCGTCCAACGGTCATATTCTGACCGTTGACAGCTACCGGTCGACCGCCCGGTCGACCCAAACAAACAGAGAGCAAACTGCTCTCAGTCGGTCGACCGCACGGTCGACCGGCTACAAGTGTAGCCAGCGTGCACGTATCCGTGCACGTCGGTCGACCCTGACGGTCGACTGGCTACATGGTGCGGTCGACCGTTAGGGTCGACTGACTTAGCCTGGCAGACACTGTACAGGTCAGAAAAACAGAGGAAATAAATATCCAATAAATTCTTGTAAACTATTAAAAATCCTAAAAATAGTTTTGACAATTTGCATTGATATATGAACATATGATAAAAGTTTTGACTCAAATATCAAGTAATTAAAACTATTTTTGTATCTTACAATATTTTTCAAAAACTAGAAACTGTATTTTCTAAAACTAGGATTCTTGAATAGAAAATACACTTTGTCCAAAACTCTTCCAAATACAAAAACATGATATTTAAACACTTTGAAGCATGATGCGTATGGATAGAAATCCAATATACATGAAACATATATATCATAGTTTTTGTCCTTAATTCCAAAAATAAGTTTTGTTAAAACACAAAACCTAAAACACATGAATAGGTATATCAAAGTAAGTTTGTCTAAGTAGTTGAAGCATGCATGTATATAGAACAAATCATATATACATTAAACCATGTAAACTTGTTTTGATCTATCTATTCATGAAAACCAAGATCGGTTAAATCTAAAACCGAAAAACCGAAAACCAATATTCAAAACATGAAACGTGTGTGTTGTGAACTTGAGCATATCATACTATTCTAATCTTTACAATTTGGATCTAAACACAAAACTAAACTATGGTACCGATGTCTTCTTGTAGAGCGCAAACTCCAAGCCGACTCGATCCAAAACTCCTTGATCCACCGAGCAAGTGCTATATATGATCTTCGACGCCCGGGCTCTTGAATCAACATGTGAAAGCTTCCAAATCATCTTGTTGAAGCTAATCACCACCTAATAACTTGATTAATGATCTGAAACTAAAATCACAAGATTATTAGTACATATAACTACATGAGTTAATCATCATCAAAACTAGAGTGGAAGGCCTTTGGGCCAACAATCTCCCCCTTTTGATGATGACAAAACTCATGGAGTTATATATGCATGGATTAAAGTTAAGTTTCAACGAAGCTCCCCCTTAACTCATGCATAAACAAGTAAACAATAAATAATATGCAATAAAGGCTCTTAAACATGAATGCATATAAATGCATAAACAATAAAGGGTTCTAGATACCAATGAAATGTTTAAAACAAAACATACTCTAGATACCAATTACAAAACATGTTCTAGATACCAATTAAAATTAAACTAAATTAAACTTAATATATGCAAAACATAAAACATATATATAAACTCAAATTCTTCTCCCCCTTTTTGTCAATCATCAACAAAGGGGTAAAAACTAAAACAAAAAAATCTTCTCCTCTTTTTAATATAAAGAATCAATCTTCAATAAGGGGTAAAAGCAAAACCAAATCAATAAATTTTTCTCCCCCTTTTTGTTCGAAATAACGAATCAATAAAATAATATTTTCCCTTTTTTTTTGACTAAAACAAAAACAAAGTCAATTAGAGGTGACAATCAATTAAGGTACCAATTGAAAATATGTCAAAGAATAGCATCTTGATGCCAATTGAAAGGAAACAAATAAAAAAAATATTGATACCAATTTTAAGCAAAAACACATGAAACATCTTGATACAATTGAAATTAAACATAATAAATCTTGAATGTTTAAACAAAAATTTTGATACCAATTGTAAATGTTTTTCATTTTGAACATATGATACCAATTTGAAATTTTCAATCATAAAGTAAGGGAGTGGGAATCAAATACCAATTGAAAGACAAAATCAAATTTTCTCCCCCTTTATGAAATACCAACTAAAACAATGTTCACTTTTATTTTAACAAGCCTAAGCATTGTAAAAAAAATTGAAACAAACATATATATGTATGGAAAATAGATACCAATTGAAATTGATATACTTGGAAGTGAAAGCATACATACATACAAAATATATGAGTATACAAGAAATGTTAAGATTGATACCAATTGAAAGAATTCAATGATACCAATTGAAATAACAATAAGATCAAGTGTATACATCATATTACTATACCTCCCAATCATGATTCAAGTTTTAAATGATTTTCATTATAAGGCATACATGAACATGATCTCCCATCCATCCTCCCATGGAAGGTAAGGGTTTTCAAAAATAGATTTGAAAATGTAGTATGTTTGAAAATCTCTACCATAGTGAAGAATACGAACTAATTATAGGAAAACCTTTTAAAACTAGTACGAAATCCTTCAAGTAAGGAATAAAACAAAATTATTTTTCATGAAACACATGTAAATCACATGATCACTAAACACTCAAAGTCCATAAAGCTCATATCAAATTCTCATGAAAACAAATCATGAGTAAACTAATAAAGTGAGTGTATAAGTATAATGTGACACATATCAACATGAAAATATTCAATTAGGCTCATATGAAATTCCTTGAAAATATGAAATTCATCTAAACGATATGAACTTCAAGGTATATGTATGTCATGTACAAACTAAAGTATACATACATATCCTAAACATAATGAGTCCACAAAAGTATATGCATGAAGGCACGTGGCTCAAGGATGTACATGTATAATCAATAGTTTGGATAAGATAGACATATACATGAAGTTAAACAAATAAACACGAAATCAAGAAAAACTAAAATTTCACCAAAACTAATTTCATTTCAAGGTATATGTATGAATTGTCAACACAATAAGTATACATACATATCCCTAAATACAATTGAGTCCATATATATAGATTTGCATGAAAGGCAAATGACTCAAAGGGTATACATGTATATCTTAAGGTTTGGCAAAATAAACATATACATGAAATGAAAACTCATACACATAAAACAAATCCAAAAATAGGAATACAAGTTTAAAATGCATGAATCATCAAAACTAGGCTATACTAGCACATTTAATGGGTACAAATAATCATCCAAGCACAAACATATATAAAGATTTATTTGTGTCCCACTACATGTGTAAGTATAAATTCTAATCTTAATGAAAACTAACATCTAAACAAGTAATCAAATCATTAAGCATAAAACGGGAATCATAACCCAACATGATAAACATAATAATCAAAACATGAATTATTAAAACAAAAAGTCATAGTTAACCATATGATTAGCATGACTAAGACATGTGCATTAGATCTATGATTAACATGATAGCTAAAACATAAAGAGAACACAAAATATGGGTCCATACTAAACATGGGTGTCTCAACAACTAATCATGTAAAGCATAAGTCTAATAAACATGGCAAACAACATACTAATCATGAAACAATAAAACATGATTCAACAAAACAAAAATCATAAACATCCAAATGGTCATTATGTAAATGCATGTGTATTAGATCTAGTGCATACATGTTAGTTTAAATAAGGTGAGAACATAAATATAGATTCATATAAAATATGGGTGCTCAAGTAATTAAACATGTATAACACTAATCTAATCAACATGACATAAGCATAATGAACAATAAACCAAGACATGCTATGAATAGATGAACATGAAAAGCATGCATAATAAAAACGGGAGTTAGAGAATGATACCAAACCGATGAAGGTGCATCTCTAGTTCTCCAAACCACGGTGGTCCTCCCACCAAATCCCCTTGAGAGTGAAGCATCCAAATGGTTCTCTTTTAAGCTTAGAACGCATCCACCTCAAGGCACCAATACTCTCACGTGATGCGAGAGCTCCCACCTACATCAAAAAGCATAGAGGTGGTCTTTGGTACCCATTTTCTTTTGGGCCACGGGGGTTAGTATCTTTTCTAACCCAAACAAGATTAGTTGCTAAATTTTCATGATAAACACGATCATAACAAAATCTAGCAAGGTGGCCTTTTCGACCACAATGTGTACATGTGTACACATGAGCATACATGTAATGGTGGTGACCGTGGGAAGCATGTGTATGCCGTGATGGGTGTGCATGAAAAGATGGACCTTGTTTCTTGCGAACCAAGGTTTCCAAACGTGAATGATTCAATGTGCATTGGCTCAAAGTGGAGCCCAAACATTCAACACTTTTCTTCAAAACATTTATATCATTTTCAATAGAGGAAGATAAAGTGGAGCATGCAATAGGTGTGCTATAAGAAGAAGAAGCTATACTAGCATGGCACACATGAGAATCAATTTCAATTTTCAAAGATTCATTTTTCTTTAAAACTAAATCCAATTCTTTTGTAATTGAATCAATTTTGTTTTTCAAAACAAGGTTATCTTTTAAAACAAAATCTAATTTAAAAGATAAAACCTCATTGTTTTTCACAACATCATTACAATCATTTTTATTTTTCAAAATCTCAATCTCATCAAGGGCAAGGTCTAGTTGAGATCTTAGTGAGTCACGTTCACTAGTAATCTCTTCCTTCTCTTGCAAAACCAATTCAAAATTAGAACACAAATCTTTTAATTCATTTTTCAAAACAAGGTTGTCCTCTTTCAAAAGATTATGTTTTTCCAATAAATTTTCAAGCTTTTGAGCAAGTTCCAAATTTAAAGTTTGAACTTCAAAACAACCATGGCAATAGGAACTATAGCTATTATCTAATTGAGTATCCGATTGTACCTCAAGGGAGTTATTCCCTTGGACCATGAGGCAACGCTCTTCGGACTTTTCTCTCATAGATCTCCTCATCTTGTTGATAATCCTTGGAAGCTCGGGAGACGTCAATAAGCTCCAAACTGCAAAAGCCGAGTCATAACGATCAAACACCGGTAAAAGATGTTCACTAAGAGATGCTTTAAGTGCTCTAAGTGCTAATGCATTAGCTTTTTTATGCTTGCTACTATTAGGGAATGATTCCATAGTGGAGGCTTGATAAACTAGATGTCCTAGTCTTTTCAAATGGCTACTCATATTGGCCTTCCAAACATCAAGTCTAATATGGTCAAACATAGGAGGGCTATCCATGAGAGCAAACTAAATGAGTGCAAATGAACAATGTAAATGAAGATTAGCAAACCAAGATCTCACTCCTAGGTGATTAAACCTAAATATCAGGAGCACTAGCTCTGATACCAATTGAAAGATCACCTAGAGGGGGGTGAATAGGTGATTATGCTAATCTAATGAACTCAATGCGGAATTTAAAAACTTAATGCAATACACTCAAGTGCAATCAACAAATGATGCACACACAACCAAGCCAAGCAATTATGAATGCACAATATGAATATTTGCAAGGCACAAAGTAAAGAGAGAGAGAGAGAGTCAATGGATCAAGCACAAACAACGAGATATGTTTCGAGGTTCGATCACCCAGCTTTACATCCCCGCCTTCGACACACGAAGGATTTCTAATCCACTAGCAAGTCCACAAAAGAACTCTCACAAGGAGTACCCAACTCCTCTCTTTACAACTGTATGCGTCGGAAAAGAGGGGATCAAATTGTAAAATTCTTTTGATTGGATAGAAAATTACAATAGATCGGTCTTCCGATTACAAGGGAGGGAGGATGTTGAGTCTTGAATCCTCCCTTTGTTTAAGGCTGGGTTCTTCGTGTGGCGATGGAGAGTGAATCTTGTTCTCCGTTGACCGGGTGACCGTCGAGACCTTTCAGGGATCTCCTCTTCGGATGGTAGATGGAGTAACTCAGCTCTGTCTACCAAAACTCTCAAAGAGATGGTAGGCAAAGAGCAACTTGAACACAGCAAGTTCTTTGAAGGGTTTCTCTCTTTTTTCTCAGAGTTCTTTTCTCCCAAAAATCCTCCGACTGAGAATCCGACCCCTTCTTCAATAGTGACGGGGCTATTTATAGGGGTTTCAGGGGCGTACGTGCCTCCTAAAAACACTCCATAATTGGGGCTAACCTTCCCCGTTATGTGGGCCGTGATTGGCCCTAAAACCGGGACGGTTACAACTGAGACGCGGGTGTCAACCCTCGCGCCTTGGTGCTGAGACGCGGGTTTGGACCCTCGCGCCTTGGTGCTGAGACGCGGGTTTGGACCCTCGCGCCTTAGTGCTGAGACGCGGGTAAGATTAACCTTGCGTCTTGGAATTCTGCTTTTCAATGGCTTGATTTTTAGACAGCCTACAGAACCCCCTCCAAAGTTTTCGACATTCCGCAGTTAAGTAGGACGGATTTCGAAATACTTTGGACTCTAGCTGAGCTCACCCTTGTGACTGGACTGTCAATGCTTCGGGTTTGATCTTGTCTGGAGTACGGTCTTCGTGAGTGTACTATGGAACTCTTTGAAGCCACCAAAGTTGATCGTGTTGAGTGTCTAGATGCACAGTCTAAACCTCCCCGATTGCTTTAAGTCTGTCGTAGGTGCACTTTAAGCCGTAAGTGGACGGTCGTCTGCTTGTGCCAGTGTACTGTTGAACTGTTCTGTAGAAGCAAAGACTGAACGCCAGTTTTAAAGTTGCGACTTTTTATAGGGTTGCATCTTTTAGGATGAGAACGCGACTGATATTCCACAAGACAGACGCGATTCTTTGGCCGATTGGAGAGACGCATCTTTTTGGAGTAAAGACGCGACTTTTTTGGACGCAACAATGGCCTAGCTGAGGGGGTGCGTCCATTGAAGAGGCGCGGCTGTTGGGTGTGAATCCGTGCCATGCATCGAGTGCACTGCCACGTGTCCTGTAGAGCCGAAGGGACGTCTTCTTTTTGGCATGCGAACTTCGCGCTACATTAAGGGCGTGTTTGTTTCGCCGCAAAACGTCGCAAAACGCAAGTTATAAAACTTCTTTTCCATTTTCCGTTGTTTGTTTCGCTGAAAAACAAGTTGCAAAATGCAATTCTTCTTTTCCCATTTGCAGTTGCTACAGTTAAATTTGTGGTCATGTAAATCTCACTTTTACACTCATATTTTCTCACTTGCAGTTGCTACAGTTAATTGTGGTCATGTAACTCTCACTTGTAGTACTCTTACAGTTCAAAACAGTTACTTGATAATCAATATATAATTTAATATTATTAAATATTTAATATTTTAAATAGTGTTCAATTTCTTATTTAATTATTTAATTATTTTATATTTTTATTCTTTAATTTTTTATTGTTTTTAATATTGTTTTAATATTTAATATTTACTATTTTAATTTAATATTTTTTTAATTTTTTTTTAATATTTTATTATTTTATTAATACTTATTCCATATTTTATTATTTTATTTAGAGTTAATATTTTATTAATATAATAATATTATACTTTACTATATATTTAATTATTTATTTTTTAATATAAAAAATTACTTTATTAATATCATAATATATTTTATTATTATATTAATATTTTATTATGTTAATATTGTAATAATAATTCAGTATAATAATACTATAATGATAATTTATTATTAAATTATAATTATATTTTACTTTATTAATTTTATATTTCTATAATATTACAATAATATTATAATAAAATTTATATTATAATAATTTTCAAGTATTTTTAATATTATAATATTATAACTATATTTTATTATTTTGTAAGATTTTTTAATATTTATATTTTATTAGTATATTATTAAAATTTTATTAATATTCTTTAGATTTTCTTAAAATATTATATTATTTATTTAGTTAATATTTTACTATTTATACTAATATTTTATTAATATAATTGTTATAAATAAAATATTAAGATTATTAATTTTTTATCTCAAATTTATTAATACAATTTAATTTGCAATAGTAGATTTAATTTAATAGTATTTATAATATTTAAATCACTGCTATAGTTAATTTTGTGGTCAACTTTTCCACTTACACTTTTACATTACCAACCAAACAGCGTAAAACACAATATACTTTACCATTTACACTTTCACTTTATCAACCAAACACCGTAAAACACAATATACTTTTCCATTTACACTTCACTTTATCAACCAAACACCGTAAAACACAATATATTTTCTCTGCTACAGTTCACTTTTTTCATTCTCATTTTACGACTTACGGCTTGCGATGTTTTGCAACGAAACAAACAAGCCCTAAATGTGCCGTCCACGCGTCGAAAGACGATTCGATGTCGAGTCAATCGAGCCCATCGCCGTGATCTTTGCGAATCACCGGGCCTATAAATGGCAACAGTCGTTGAGAGAGTCCTCATTAGTCTCTCTTTCGTCTTCGCTTGCATCTGTTAGGGTTTTGAGAGAGAAGTGCTCTTTGTTCTCTTCTCTTCCGTTTTAGCATCAGATTCTTACTTCGTAATGGCACCCAAGGCCAAACGAACTGCTTCATCGTCGAAGGCGGTCGACACTGAGGCCCAAAGGGGCGGCTCCTCCATGCAGGAAGCCCCTATCTCAGGTATAACGCCATCAGGCTTGATCTTTGCCATTAGAGGGGTTTATGGAGTTCTTATAACCCTAAAAATCCCTTCTTTGAAAGAGAACCGCCAACCGTGGATTCGAAACCGTGCCTGATTCTCAGACGCGGTCTTTGAATTAACAAACAAGGCGCGGGTTTGATAACCCTACTGCTTTTATCCGCTTGAGGATGTACTTGTTTGTTGAACATAGGGCGCCAGCAAGCCTTGCGTTCCGGAGTCATCACTTTGAATGTTTCTAATTGTGAAAGATCCGGATGCAGACTTGACTCTTGCGTTCTGTGACATCAGACGCTGATTTTTATGAATCTTGCGTCGAGTCCAAGTACTTAGAGATTTTTCATAAGTCTTGGATTCTTTAAAACGCAGACTCTCTGCTGGCCTCATGGTCCTCAGGTCTGAATGCGGGTCCTCATGTCTGGACGCGAATTCTCAGGCTGGACGCGGATTTTCACAATTTCTGCGTCCAACATCTCTTCTGCGTCTGAATTATAGACATTTAATCATTTTCGTTTAGACTTCTGATCAAGTGTCATTTTCTTATGCAGTGCAACACTCTTCCGACCCACTCTCCAAGAGGCGCCACTTCGGGCACATAGGTGGTGCTGACCGCGATTTGACCTTTGTGTTGCAAAGGACTGCTCCTATGACTACTGACAAGTTGAAGGAGCGAAGGGAGAGGCTCTCCAATGCTGACATGGCAACCTTTCGGGAGCTTATGACTGATGTGGCATTCACAACGGATGCTCGTGCTCCGATGGAGAAGCCTGCTTTCTTCTTTGGAGACCACATTAGCGAGGGCGACTATTCTTTGCATGACGGAGATTATAAATGGCTCCGTCAGATAGAGGATAGAAGATTCTTTCTTCCGAACATGGAGAGGATGTACCCACTGTCTTATCTCCAGCACATGTCCGTCCCTCGAAAGATGACATGGGAACTTTCCTGACCCGTCCCGGAGGTTACTCTCGGCAGCTTAGGCTCCAAGAAGGTCTATCATGCTGGTCATGATAAGGAGGCTATCAGCCTGTTTCCCGGGCTGTTCAGGACTGATCACCCCGTAGGAGAAACTCCTAAACTCGGCACCACCTTTCTCAACGCATTCATGAAGGTGGGGGGTGATTTTTCGGTCGACTTCCGTGCGCCCGGGTGGATCCATTCCACCGAGAAGTATTGGTGGGGCAAGATGGTGAGCTTTGTCCTTACCGATCTTGGAGGCCTATTGGAGCAGGTGGAATTGTACCAAGCGGTCAGGGCCGTGCAGTATGGTATTCCAACAAGTTCTCAAAACTTCTTTGGGATCCTGGAGCGGTACAATTCTCTGACGGGGACATTCTTCACTCCGGTCGGGGAGATGGGCCTTGCCCTGCACGAGCTGTTCGAAGTCTCGGGGCTGGTAATGGGGGACTCTCCCTATGAGGAATACGTCCCGACCGCTGAGGAGCTTCACCTTATGAAGAAAGGGTCTCCTCGGGTGTACGAGACTTATTGGGAGGTGTTATGTCACTTCCACATTTGCGGCCAGATGACCTCTTGGAGGGCGAGGGGAGTCAAGCAATTATCCTGGGCAAGCTACTTGTTCAATGGCGTCAATCAGAAAGACCATCCAGTGACCCGACTGGCTCCCAGCTCCGACGAGGAGATTGCCGATAGGATCAGTGCTTCTGTAGACTCCTACACCACGGAGTCGAACGAGGATACTTTCGAACCTGACATGGTTTTTGAAAGTTTCCATCACCAAGCCCGGATCCCTATCTCCAATCGAGCACTGTTGGCGGGCTTCTTAATGTTGTGGTTAAAGCGCTGTGTGGTGCCGACACTGCAACATGAAGTGATTGTTGCCGACGTGGTGTACCCGGCGGTGCTCCTGGCCTATGGTAGGTCCGTAGCCCTCCTTCCAGCCATGGCGGCCGGTATTCAAAGCGGGTTGCGGGCCTTGACTCAGAGTCTGTGCAGGGCAGAGAAGGTTGTCGACTCCCAGGGTGAGCTGATTGTTGACTCAGAGGGGAGGCCAACGGTAAAACGTCCCAACCCTCGGGTTGAACTTCCCTATACGTACCTAATGGCTTGGTACGTTATGCACTGTCCCTCCCTGATGACGCCGGTGTCTTGGAGTGAAGGGTTTACCCCTTTCGTACAACGGTTGGAGGGTTCAAGCTGGTGTAATACTTATATGTATTTCGTTCGTAAGTGCATTCTAGCTGCTTCGAACTACCAGCTCAATTGCTGCTTCCCCGAGATTGCTGGTGCATCTTTCGGGGATAAACTTGCTGACTTCGTGGGCCCAGATAACTTCACAAGGTTGTCATCAGGAGCCTTCTGGTGGTTGGTCAATATTCGGCCCGGGTATGTGCTTTTCCGACAAGGGAATTCGTGCACGATCGAGCCGTACATGCCAAATCGCTTCGCCCGACAGTTCGGCTATGACCAACTGTATGTCGGTAACCCCAATGCTCGACTCGCCTTCAGTGGGAACTTGTTTGAAGGTGCTCGGGCTTGGTATTATAGTGTGGCTGGAGGGACGGAAGCGCTTTTTCGTCTGCCCCTTAAGGAACCGAAAGGCTGTACAAGCCTTAGCTTCTGTACCTGGTACTTCCAAGCCAACCAGACGCCTGACTTTGCTCCGGAGTACTCCTGCATTGAGAGTATTAATGCATCTTACGAAGCAAAGTTGGGGTCCAACAAACGCTCCCGAGGCGTTGAGGAGTATCAGAAGGCTCTGAGGGAGACCAGAAGGGTATCAAGGGAGGAGCCACGGGCAGCAAAGGGTCGACAAGTGACGCGTAAGCATTCTCAAGGTTCTACTTCCACTGTTGATCCCGCCCCCAAGAAGGTTCGAAGAGACTTGGCGGCCGCAGTTTCTCCGTCCGGAGACATACCTTCTGGTGTTGAAGAACGGAGGGAAGAAGCGAAAGATGAGGATGACGCCCCCTTAGTCCGTACCCGTAGGTTGCGCAGTAGGGGCCCCATGATTCTAGAAGAAGGGGAGTTTGCTGACAAAACCCGCCGCCGCTGACGAGGCTGAGCAGTTTGAAGCCAACATAATAAGCGGGGGTGATGTTGAGATTCCAGGGGTCTCAACTCAGCATGGATCTTCCTCAGCCCGCGAGGGGAGGGATGAGGCCCAACAGCCTGGGTCCCCTAGTGTATTAATCCCCAGTCCTCGGGTAGTTGACCCCAGCCCTACCACTGGGGTATTTGGTGGCAAGGCCCCGGTTGCCGAGGTTTCCCATGTTGCACTATCGTCTTCTTCATCCGAAGAAGAAGGGTATGATTCAGGCGATGAGGTCGACTTTGGCGATGAACCCGCTCCTCCTGATCCGAGTAAATTCTCACACATCTCGGAGGAGGAAATATATGGGTGTGAGCCGGTGACGGTGTCACCACCAGCGGCAGTTATTTCTGCTGAAGCTGCTGAAGGTACTCCTTTCGCCTAACTCATCCTTTTAACTAGGAAAAGGATTTTGATGTTTTCTTTTCATTTGGCTTCATATCGCAGGGCTGGTCGTGGTTAGCGAGGCCGCTGCTTCCTCCCAGATCGAGGAGATGATACAGGAGCTGGCCTAGCAGGAGAGAGTTGAGGTTCCTATTACTGGGATGCCTCAAGAGAGGGCAATCATCGAAATCAGGGAGACCTCCACCCTGCAGGATTCGCCTAAGAACTCGCCATCTTTTGACCTTCAGCTAGGTAAGGAAATATTGATATTTTGAATGTTTTCCTTTTACTGTCGTAGCTGATATTCTTGTAATTTGCAGATGGCACTGAGGAAGCTCAGGTAGGAGACTTGGCGGTCAGTGCCTGCCCGGGAGGCCGTACAGCTCAGACCTCGGCCAAGGACCCTGAAGAGGTCGAGCTTACTGTCATTTCATCGGTTGCGGAGGTTTCTACGGACGTAGTATCCCCAGAAGCGCCGGCGGCTACTCTTGCTCCAGCCGCATCCGTGGTCAGCCCGACTCCTGTTCCGAAAGAATCGGCTTACATCCCTCACCCCGTGATAGAAAGGGGATCGGGAAGCACTTTAGGTGGTGATACCATGGGGATTCTGACACGCCAGATGGTGCAGCAGTTCTTTGCCTCGATGCAATCATGTATTGATTTCATCCTATCTGGGGATAGCTCCTTTGAATTCGCCCGAATGTTTCTCAGAAACCTGGTCGAGAACATCAGTTTAGCCGGAGGCCCTTCACCAGCCAAGGCATGTCTGCTGCTGGTGGAGCAGTTGGGACATAACTTGAGAGAGCTTCGATCCCTGGAGAATGCTGGCTCATTTCACGAGGCTCAGGAAACTCTGAATAGGCTCCTTGCTGCTCAAGAGTAAGAGCAAAGAGAGGTGGAAGAGAAGATAACCGAAAGGACCCGTCTTCTCGAAGGTTTCCAGGCTGATCATCAAAAGCTAGCGGTCGAGTCAAAGGAATCCGAGATGATCATGCAGACTGCGAAGCAGGCTATCCTTGACTCTCGGGCTGCTATAGCCAGAGCTGAGGCTTTGATTGTTCTTAATGAACAGAAGCTTGCTACTTCTGAAAAGAGGCTAGCGGAGTTAGAGGCTGCCAAGGTGCAAGTTGAAGCAAATCTCTCTGTTTATTCCTCCGAGCTGGAATCCCTCCGAGTGCAAGCGAAGAGATTCTTATCCGAGGAGGATCTGCGGGCCCAAGCTCTCATGGAGGCTGAGAAGGCGCGCCAACATGAGATACATCGCCTTAGAGAACAAATCCGTTCTTTGGCGAACCAGGACTTTTAGTCTTCTTCTTTTTTTTTGTAAAGAAAAAGGACACTCTATTCACCAAGAGTGTTTGTACTTGCTTTTACCATTTTTTGAATAATAAAAGTCTTTGAAATTTTCTGTTCCATCTTCATTGCTCCGCTGTAGATGAATTCAACCTCTCAATCACAGATTTTGGTTGTGCTCCCTTACTGACTGTGAATACTGAGCTAAGTTCTTTTGATGGAACGCAGCGTCGATTCATAAAAAGGGACGCGGCTCTGAGGCACGCGATTCTGACCTGTCAGTGAAGACGCGGTTCAAGCGGACGCGTAGGACGCAGCTTTGAGTGTGATTCACTGGTCGCGATCCTTAACTTCATCCGGACGCAGAGTTCAGGATACATTAAGAATGTGGTCTTACGCCCCTTAGAATTGACGCAGTCAGGGACGCGACGCTGAGACTCGGTGCAAGACCCATCATCATCCATGTAGACGCAGCCCCAAGACACTTGTGAAGGTGATAGGCCTTCTCTGCTGAAGATGTAAGCTTCGGAACGCAGCTTTATGTGCTTTCCCACTGAGACCCCCAGAATGAGTCCCTTTTGTTGATGGACGCAACCTTGAGTCGTCCGAGAGACGCGGAGCAACTCTGAGTCATCCAAGAGACGCGAAGGGTTTTCTAACTTGGAATGAAGGAGGACGCCACTTTTTTGAAAAAGAAGCGTGAGCCTCTGGACGCGGCTATCACATCTGCGTTTGGTGCAACTTCCCAGGCGTTATGTGTAGCCTGTCATAAAGATCCTGTGAGATTTTCAAACGTCAAGTCTTCGTTGACGATTGGGAACCCGCATCATCCGTTGTTTCCCGAAGCGGTTGTCCACGCGTCGGTTCTTCATTAGGCTTAGGCGTTAATGCCTTTTAATGCCAAACCGGCGCTGGCGGTTGGAGACCAGCGTCTTCGATGTTTCCCGAAGCGACGCTCCACGCGTCAGCCTTCCATTGGGCTTTGACAGTCGTGCGGTCATTAAGGCCGACGGTTCTAATTGATGAACCATTAATTATGGTTATTATGGGTTGCCTATAAATAGGACTTACCCCCTTCCCTTAGCAATCCCGTACTTTGGACTATTCTCTTTTGACAGCGAGTGCTCTGAAAGACTCCATCTTCTCCCTTTAAGGACTTTACCAGGGGCTTGCCTCCATGGATAAAGATGACTCAGAGCTTTCATGTCTCTGTTTGGTCTCTTCAAAAGATTACCACTGTCAAGTGATCTCAATAACAGGAAGTGTCTCCTTGAGCACCTTTTATGTCCGCGCTTCGATGCGGAGAGTTCAACTCTTAATAGAGGCCTCTGCGGGTACGCCTTCTTGGTTTGCCATGACATTTTTAACCCAGCCAGGTTTGAATTTTGATATCTTTTAAAGAGATATTATCATCTGGATGAAGTCTTAGTTGGTGCATTCCTTTTCTGGAATTTGCGTCATCGACTTAAACTTCTCTGGACGCCAGTATAGTAGATTTAGACACCTGGCCGCCGGCTCTGCATATGGAGCTCGCGTCTTGAGGTTGTCAACTTAGGAGAATCTCAACTCAGACTGGAGGTCTCAGGCCTGAATCTTACAACTCCTGTTCATCCAACAAGGAGATGGCAATTCTCGCATCTGATTCTCTTTGCTCTCATATTTTAGACGCGGGTGCAAAATGAGACTGCGTCTGAATTCTGTGTATATCACAATTTTGACCGCGTCTGTTTCTGCCGCCGCAGATGTTCGCTGCGCGGGTCATTCCTGCGTCTAGCGATTTCAGCAATAACTGTGTCTGTCACTTAGTTTTTCTGTTGAAGTATACTAAGCTTCAGATCTTCTAATTTTTTTGCTTCTTGCAGGTAGGCTTGATCATCCTTTTTCATGTTCGCTGGGCCCTTGGGAGAATATATCGGCCAGCGAACTTGGTCGATGGTCGACCACAGGAGAAGAAGTCATGACTCCTGTCTTCAGGAGATGGGGACCGGACCCTCGCCAAGATCTCTTTGGATTCAATGCACTAGTCATGCTTCTTGGCATGGCATGGTCAGAGTGAGGAAGGCGGCGGGGGTAGCAGTGGATATAGTGGTGGGTAGCATCCCCTGTGAGGTCTTAAAACCTCCTCTTTACCCCAGAAGTGACATCGAGGAAACTCCATGCTCGCTGGACGACCTTCTGGTGGAAGAGATGTTCATCAACGAAGGATCATACCCCCACTTCGGATGGTCAGGTGGAATCAGAAGATTCTGCTGCCTTTCGACCTCAAGAAACACCATTATTCTCGATCAACCAGAGACTTCTTCGATGTTTACACCATGCATCGTGGTGCAACCAGCTTCTGATCGTTGCCACAATGTCTGATCCTACTTTGGCGCCCTTCCAAACATCTCATACTTGAAATTGTATGCAGCTTTGAGGAGTGAGTACAACCTCTGAGAGAGAGAGGGACTTCTTTGTGTACTCCTTAATTGTAACACTCAATCTCATTGTATAAGAGAGCGTTTTGTATCACTTTCATATGCCTGGATGTAAATAAAAGTGACACTTTTCTTTTTGTCTCTTCTATTATCTTGAACTCTTTTGTCTCTTTTTAGTCAGACGCATAGAAGCAAAGAATCTTTGGCTTGTCAGAATCATGATGAAAATTTTAACAAGTCAAATTTTGTGGAGAAAAGATCCTATCTAAAGAACCCCACAATGCTGTCAGAGGTGTGATATTAACTTGACAGAGATCAGATAATTTTGGTGGGCCTGCCACTTTATAAAAAGAAAGTGACAGGTTGAATTGGTACCCCCAGTGAAGATGAACTTTTATCAGAGGTCTAGGATTAACTTGATTAAGATCAGTTGGGGGGGTTAATGAAAACACTGTTAATGGTGTAATGTTAACCTAACAATATTTTTAAGTGGACTTGTTATTCTGTTGATGAGAATAACGAGTGAGACTAGATTCGCGGGGGATCTAGGAAAGTCTTTACCGTTGGAGGTGTGATGTTAACTCAACGGGTTGAAAGTTGTCTTGTCAGAAGTGTGATGTTAACTTGACAAGAATGTGAGTCAGAGGTGTGATATTAACTTGACTCAGAAGCATTTCAGCTTTCATTTGGGAAAACTGAAAGTGTCATTGTCATAGGTGTAGTGTTTAACTTGACAATGAGGGTAATGCTAGAGGTGTAATTTTGAACTTGGCATTAGTTATCTCGACTTCGACAAGGAAGTCCGAGGGAAAGTCATGGCCGTAAGTGTATTGTTGAACTTGGCGATGACCTGGATGCTAGAGGTGTGGTGTTAAACTTAGCATCGTTCATTTCAGCTTCGATATGGAAGTCTGAAGAAAGGTGACTGTCAGAGGTGTGATGTTAACTTGACAGAAACTCGATGTACTGTTTAGAAGTATAATGTTAACTTAACAGTAATTTGTCAGAGGTGTTGGTATTAACTTGACAGAAATTGACTTGCGATATGAGCAGTTTGAGGACCTGTCATTCTATTGATGAGAATTAACAAGTGGAATTTAAAAATGTCAGAGGTATAGTGTTAACTTGACAAATTTGGATTTACGATATGAGCAATTTTGAAGACTTGCTGTCCTATTGATGAGAATTGGCAAATGAAATTTGAAGTGCCAGAGGTATAGTGTTAACTTGGCAACGACTGTATTTTGTAGACCTACCATTCTGTGGATGAGAATTGGTAAGGGATTTTGGAGGGGAAAGTGGAGTCGAGTCCACTTAGGATTTTTAGCAAACCCTCAGCTATCAACGGGTTTGATATGCCTTTACCAACTACCGTTTGAGTTGGGCTAGCCATGCTATTCCCCTCAGCATGATGAGTTGTCGAAGACTTATGTTGGACTTAGAAGCTAACATTTTCCTCTATCCTTAGCCGTTAGAGGCGTCGGATCGAAGGGGAGCATGTCCCTTAGGATTTTTAGCAAATCCTCAGCTGTCAACGGTTTGATACGCCTTTACCAACTACCGTTTGAGTTGGGCTAGCCATGCTATTCCCCTCAACATGATGAGTTGTCGAAGACTTATGTTGGGCTTAAAAGCTAACATTTTCCTCTATCCTTAGCCGTCAGGGTCGTTGGATATTAATGAAGAGGCTCTTCTTGTTTTGATCAGAGGTATACTTTTAACTTGATCGGGGGAGGAGTACTATTAAGGATAGTACTTCTTCAAGAATCTACCATTGATTGGCATCATGAGTGTATCACCATTTGAAGTTATGAGGCGATACGATCCATTTGAGTAGACTGACTCTACTACAAATGGTCCGTCCCATTTGGGTTGGAATTTTTCTTTTGTCTTGTGCGTCATCACCATGGGTCTTCTGACAGCTAAGACAAGGTCGCCTTTCTTGAAAGTTCACACTTTAACTTTCTTGTTGAAGGCTCTGGTAATTCAAGCTTGGTAAAGCTCGATTTGTTGCTGGGCCTGCAGACGCTTGTCATCTAAGGCTTCCAATTCTTGGAGTCGCTGTCGATGCTTCTCCTCATTCGTCATCTCTGCTGTCAGGGCGATACGTAAAGATGGAATTTGGATTTCGAGTGGAAGCATGGCTTCACACCCATATACTAAAGAAAATGGTGTAGCTTTAGTTGGGGTTCGAACAGTTGTGCGATAAGCCCATAAGCATTCACCCAGCTTGTCGTCCCAGTCACGTTGACTTTTCGAGACGAATTTCTTGAGAAGCTTGCCAATGGTCTTGTTGAAAGCTTCTGCGAGGCCATTAGCGGCGGGATAGTATGCCGTTGAAGACACACTCTGGATTCTGAACTTGGCGCAGAATCTCTGGAAAGCCTGACTAATGAACTGGGGTCCGTTGTCGTGGACAATTCGCCAAGGTACCCCAAAACGGGAAATGACGTGATGTTTCACGAACTTGATCACATCAGATGACTTCACCTCCTTCAAAGGAACGGTCTCAGCCCATTTGGAGAAGTAATCGGTTATTGCCAAAATAAACCGATGTCCTTTTGATGACGGTGGGCTGATAGGGCCAACCACATCCATTCCCCACATTTCAAATGGCCAAGTAGAAGCCGTGGAGTGAAGGTAGCCTGGCGCTTGATGGATGAAATCGCCATGTACTTGGCAGGCGTGACATCTTTTGGCATAGGTGATGGCGTCAGCGATCATCTTGGGTCAATAATATCCCAACCTTTGGAGTCGGTATGCAAGTTTTGGGCCAGGTTGATGGGCTCCACATATGCCGTCATGGGCTTCTTTCAATACCTCCTGTGCCTCCTCTCGTGAAAGGCAGCGAAGCAAGATCCCGTCATGCGATCAACGATACAGTGTTCGTGTAATCGCATTATAGTAGAATTTGGAGGCTTTCCTTCGAATGGCCGCCGCTTCTTTGGTGTCTTCAGGCAGGATGCCATACAGGACATAATCAATGTAGGGGAATCGCCAGTCTCTAAGCTCTGGACCGGTTGACAATTCCAGCGCTTCTTTGCTTTGAGAATCTCCCCTTGACTCCTGATAGTCCTTGAGAGCAATTCTCGGGCAATACAGGTCGTGGCTGTAGACGAATATCTTCTCCATCGCTCCAGCTGGAAGAGCTAGTGAGGCCGCGAGGGATGCCAGTGCATCTGCATGCGCGTTTTGCGTGTGCGGTACATGATCGATATTGAAGTTCGTAAACTTCCCAGCCATGTGGATGGCTGCATTGTAATAAGGCACTAAGTCCTCATGTCTGACTTCGTACTCCCCGCGAACCTGGCTAACGATGAGTTTGGAGTCACCGTATGCCTCGAGATTTTTAACGCCAATCTCATCGGCGAACTGCATCCCCAGCAAAAGAGCATTGTACTCCGCCACATTGTTGGAGCAAGGCTCAGTTAGCGAGACGGCTCGGGGAATCACATAGTTCTGTGGCGAGACGAGTACTACTCCTACCCCCTACGATGTGTCCTTTTGGGCTTGTTCTGGATGCACCGTCAAAGAAGAGTTGCCACACTTGACTTTCGAACGACGTCTGAGTGAGGCAGACTTCGGCGATTTCATCTGGGAGATCCTCGTAGAGTTTGGCTGCCCTCGGATCTGGGTGCTCAGCTAGGAAATCCGCCACCGCTTGTCCTTTAATGGCCTTTTGTGGTAAAAAGTGCATCTCATATTGGGATAGCAATATGGCCCATTTTGCCAGCCGGCCGTTCAACGATGAAGGCTTAGTCATAAGTAACCTCAGGGGGTTGACTTTTGATATGACGTTTATAGTTTGGCCTACCAGATAGTGTCGCATTTTCTGAATGGCGAACACTAATGCCAAACATTCCTTCTCGATCGGATTATACCGATGTTCGGCTCCGATCATTGTTCTACTCAGATAGTAGATCGCTTGCTCTCGTCCTTGATCGTCATTCTGAGCTAGTAGAGCTCCCAAAGAATGATCCATTGCTCGAACGTATATCAGGAAAGGTTTTCCGGATATCGGGGCTGCAAGGACTGGTGGTTGTGTGAGGTATTGCTTGATTTCCTCGAATGCTTGTTGGCAACTGTCATCCCAAATGAATGAGACACCATTTTTCATTAACTTGGCGAAGGGTTGGCATCTTCCGGAGAGATTTGAGATAAACCTGCGGATGTACGCCAATCGTCCTTGCAATCCCCTGAGTTCCTTGAGATTTCTCGGAGGTTGCATCTCCTGAATAGCGCGAACCTTTTCTGGGTCCACATGAATTCCCGTGGAGGTTACAACAAACCCTAGGAATTTGCCACTAGCCACCCCCAGGAAGGATTTGGTAGGGTTCATCTTCAACTGATGGGCCCGCATGATGTCGAAGACAATCTTTAGGTCAGCTATGTGATCACCTTTAGCGCGGTTTTTTACTGCAATGTCATCAACATAACATTCCACTGTTTTACGCATTTGCTGATGGAAAATGGCATTCATGGCTCTTTGATATGTTGCCCCTGCATTCTTCAGTCCGAAAGGCATGACGGTATAGCAGTAGACCCCCAATGGTGTCCTGAAGGAGGTGTGCTTTTCGTCGTCAAGATACATTTTGATTTGATTGTATCCTGAGAATCCGTCCATGAAGGACATTCGTTCGAATCCATAAGTATTGTCAATCATGACATTTGTGATTGGCAATGGGAATTCGTCTTTGGGACAAGCCTCGTTTAGATCACGGAAGTCGATGCAGATCCGGATCTTTCCGTTTTTCTTGACAACGGGGACGATGTTGGCTACCCAGTCGGGATGTTGTTCTTCCCTGATGAAGCCAGAATCTATGAGCTTTCTGACTTCTGATTGAATCGCCTCCATTATCTCTGGGCGGAATCGTCGCTGTTGTTGTTTAACAGGCTTTACGTCTGAATTGATGTTGAGGCGGTGCATAGCCACTTGAGGATCAAGTCCGGGCATGTCTTCGTAATTCCAGGCGAAGACGTCTATATACTCTTGAACAAGAGATATTAGATCTTTTTTCTCTGACGGTGACAGGCCGTCGCTTATGAAGATGGGCTTAGGATTAGCCTCATCCCCCAGATTGATCTGAACAATCTTGTCTTCTGTGGGTGGCTCGCACTGCTCAAAGCGGGTATCCCAAAGAGTATTTAAATGTTTGATCCAAGGATCCGTATCGGACTGGATCATTTCTCCATCTCCGTCTTCCAGGTGGCTTGTTGAGGCCATGTTCACTGAAAGTTCCCTGAAGATGTTGCCAACACTGACATCTGACTCCCATGATGACGTGCCGGAAGAGTAATCGTGGCTTGACGATTCTCGAGAATCAGAGGCTGATGGAGCCGGAGTTGATACATAGCCTAACCCCCTGCGCGTCCGATGATAATAATCGGGTGCTTTTCCTTTCGGCACAAAGGATCGAAGTAGTGTTCTCCTTCCTCTGCCGAAGTTTAACCCGAGTCTGCTGGTTAGATCATACCCCATGTTTTTCATCATTCTGAGTGTCTTTGGCTCATAATGACCGAACTGAGGGGATTCCTGCTCGCTTTCTGATTCTTCATGGTCCATTGGCTCGGAGTCAATTCGTCCAAAAAGAATTGGTCTTTGGCCCTTCCTTCTCGCGGGAACCATGAATATTGATTGTTGCGCATCGCCGACATTTCGACATGTTTCAAAGGACGATTTCACTGGTACATGCAACGATGTCAAAGCACCCATTGCCGACCAGAGATCGTCATCCACGTCGGTGCTAGTGTCTGACAGCACTGAATCAGAAGCAAACACAGAAAAATACGCTAAATCCAATTCTTCATTAAGGTACCAACCGCCTACATCATCGGCGGAGGTTTTATCAACATCGGGCTTATTAATGCCCGTTACAGGTGGATCTAGCTCCCACACACACTCATCTTCCTCCAGCTCGGTGTCGGCTTCATTGCCAGAGTCTGGTTCCTCTGGTTGCGGGACTTCATCTGTTTTCATAGATTCCTGATACATGAGGGAATCTGTGAAATAATTCTCCACTCCCTTGAATGGATGCCTCTCGGCAATCAACGTTCGCACCTTTCCACTCCCGTCAATGTATTTCATGACTTGGTGGAGAGTAGAGGGAACGATAGAATTGCGATGAATCCAGGGTCTTCCCAGCAGTAGATTGTAGGAGGTGTCAGCATCTATGACGTAGCATGTCACTTCTGACCTTAGGTCTCCAATCTGGCATTTGAGCTTGACTTTCCCCGTCGGACGGGTACTATTCGCATTGAACCCATAAATGGTCGTCTGGGTAGGGCTCAAACGGTGAGTGGGAATCCCGAGATGCTGCATGACTCTGCGAGGCATGATGCTCAACGCAGACCCGGGATCTACCTGGATGCGATTCACCTCAGATGATCTAATATACCCTGCGAAGTAAAGGGGTCGATCATGCTTCCCTTTGACTTGCATGTCTTCTGCCGTGAAGGTAATGCAGGGAATACTTTGGGAGGCGTGGAGGCAGTCCTCTACATCTTCCTCCTTCGGTAGCTGGGTCATGAAGACTTCAGCATTAGCCAGAGCTTCTTGTAGAGCTTCTCTGGTCGACTTTGATAGTCTAAGAAGCTCATAAAGAGTAATCCGCGCTGGGATATTGGCTAACTGAGCCAGGACATCAAAGTGGTAAGGTGCTGTGGAACCTTCCGCTACGTCCTTCAAAAGAACTCGAGAAAATCGAAGTTCTTTCTGTTTCTCCCCGGGTTGCTTCGTGGAGGTTTTGGCTGGTTCTGCAGTGGGTCTCGGAGGAGTCACTGCCACTTCGCCATAATTTTTCAAATATGGCTGCCCCGAACGGGTTTCTGCCACCAGCTGACTGGGTCCTGCGGCCAGAACTATTGTCTCCTCTTCTGAGTCGGTTAGCGAGGGAATATCAGTTTTCGCTTCTCGAGAAGAGGCACACACCACGTTGCAGGATGAATCCTTTGCCTTGCCTTTGGACTTCCTGCTGGTCACAGTAGTCCATTGCTGGCCATCAATAAGGTCGGGATGAACCCACATGACTTCTCCCTGAGGTGTGGGAACAGGTACCAAGCCCTTTTCCTGCTGCGGGTGCGGGTCTGTGTTGACCATTCTCAGCTCTCCTCTTGGGATAGGGACTACTCCAGAGGGTGTTGGGGGTTGTCTCCCAAACTGGAGAACTGACGTCATATTAGCCGTCACCTTCTTCTGCTCTGGTCGGAGTTTCAATACCTCCGCATCAATCAGGGCCTGAAGGATGTCCTTGAAGACATAACAGCTCTTGGTAGGGTGTCCCAACATCCTGTGGTACATGCAGTAGCTGGGATTGTCGGTTTTACCGACTTCCTCGGGGCGTCTAGCTTCAGGAAGCTTTAGTCGATTGCTCTTGTTGAGTAATTTGAAGAGCGAGTCGACATGTTCATCCTTGAAGGAATACTGCTTGTTGGCCCGTGGTTGGCTTGTAGAGCCACTTCCTTTGACCGGTTGAGGCTTAGCAGGGGATCTGGTTTCTGCTGCCAAGTTATCCTTCCTTTTGGCTTGGAGGGATGTGTCCGGCGCACGCCTTGTCGACTTCTCAGGCCTGGGCTTACCTTGTTCCGCTCTGACGCGGGCGACAATCTCCTCAGCCTGTTCACCTTGTTGGACTAATTGTTTCCAGGTGCGGCTTTCAGCAACTCCTATTTGAGTAAGGAGTGAGGTTTGGAGATTGTGGTGGCATGTTTCCACCAGGGTAACCTGGGTCATACCGCTCGGGCATCGGAGTGCCACGTTCCGAAATCTTTCCACGAAAGACTTAACGGACTCTCCCTTTCGCTGCTTGGTGGCTAAAAGGGTAGGCATGTTGACCTCCGAGTCATCTTCAAAGAAGCGAGTTAACAAGAGCTTCTCCAAATCGCCCCAATTCTTGATGGAGCCTTCTGGAAGCTTCATGAACCATTCAAAGGCCAGCCCTTTTAGGGTGCCGATGAATAAACGCGCCAGGATGGCGTCGTTATCTACCACATTCCCAGTTTGGGACTTGAAATAGTAGATGTGTTGGTTCGGTGAACCCTTCCCATCAAATGCTTGGAGGGTTGGAGCCTTGAACTTGGGCGGATATGGAACCAGGTCCCACTCGGCTGGATATGGGCGGACCACCCCTGCTTCTTGGAGACCTTTCCGATTGGTAAGGGCTTCAAAGTGCTGCTCCAACTGATTCATTCTTTTAGAATGAACTTTTCCCCGGTCTTGGTCGTCCTTTTCCTGTGATGAGGATTTAGACGCACCAGGAGTAGACTGCGCGTTCTTCTCGGAGTGTTTGGAAGACGAGCTTTCTCCCTCTTTTCGTTTGCCCTTAGACTTTCTAGGGGGAGATTTCCTCCTGTCTTCGAGCAATTGTGCGAGCATCTGTTTGAGAGAGTCGATAGATTCCCGCTGAGCAAGAATCATATCGAGTTGTTCCCTCTGGACCTGGGCTTGCTGATCCAGGCGCCGGGCTGTCTCCCCAGGAGTGCCCGTCATGTAGGTGAAAGCCTCTTTCTCTGTAGAAGAGTTTAAGGCCTGCGATTCTGCGACAGCAGAATGAGAGTCATCCATTTTAACGCCCTGAGCTAGGGCATTATAGTCAATCGGGGGAATGGCCCCGGTCCGGATGCGAGTGTGTCGGTACACTCCTTCCGGTTTAGAGTCAGATTCATCCTCAGAACTGACTGCAGGTTGTTTTCCCCTGCTCCTGCTTGTCATATTTGCAGTGAGCTCTGGATACTCAGCGTCAGAGAACACCCTCCGCCTATGAGAGCGTCTTCTTTTGGCTGATGGGGGAATCAGGGTCAGCTGTCTAACTAAAGACTGTTGGTTCACGCCTGAGCCGCAACGACACTCAGAGAGCATGGAGATGAGCCGTTGGCAGCAACATGATGAAGCGATTTGATTAGCACTTCTTTTCTTAGTCAAGTAATCCCTTAGATCCATGGAAAGAGGATCGAAGAGATTAGCCTCGCAACTTCGAGGGCGGGAGACATCCTTGCGCTGTACAGCTTGGACGCAGGATTCAGAGACGCGGTTCTCGCGTCGCCGCTTTAGGACGTGTGACTGGCGTCTCTGCTGAGAAGAGACGCGGCTGTCGCGTTGCTGATTGGTGCGTCGGGGGCAAAGATGCTTGAGAGAGAGTGGGCTGCTAAGCCCTACGCCTAAGGGCGCGATGTACGCAGGCTTCGCCTTGGCGTTTGGTGAGTTGGGCTTCAGAGGGCCTAATTTGGGGAGTCTTGCGTTTGGGCCGCCAAACGCGGACTTCGCGTGCTGGACGTGGCGCGACCAAGGCGCTGGATTGAGCTTCGCGTCCTGCTTCAGTTGGACGGTCAGAGGTTCCAACTTGCAGTTGACGCGCACGCCTCCTCTGTCGACGCTCAGCGTTTCGGTTGCGTCGTGGAGGTGGGGAGAAACCAACGACGACTTGATGCTGAGGGAGAGGGTGGACTGGGTAAACACCAGAGGTTTTGACCACGCGGGTCTCCTGAGAGACGTTGACGCGTGTGTTCCGCATTGCGCGGTTGGTCGCAACGGCAGTTGTGCCTGAGACCACGCGGGCCTCCTGAGAGACGTTGGTGCGTGTATCCTACTTGGCACAGTTGGCTGCTATACCCTTCACAGCAGCAGCGCCCGAGAGAGTCTCAGAGCGGATTTCGGGGCAAGTCCCTGTAGAGACCCTGCGACAGACGTGGGTCTTTGGGCTCTTGGAGCCGGAAGAGAGAAACTCTTCATACTTTGCCTGGTCGAACTCGACCACGAGCGATTCGACCATCTTTCCCTTATGGAGGATGTCACCTTGCGCCACGATTTGTTCGTCAGTGACAAATGTAGTCCCCAGCGGAGTCGCCATCTCTTGTATGCGTCGAAAAAGAGGGGATCAAATTGTAAAATTCTTTTGATTGGATAGAAAATTACAACAGATCGGTCTTCCGATTACAAGGGAGGGAGGATGTTGAGTCTTGAATTCTCCCTTTGTTTAAGGCTGGGTTCTTCGTATGGCGATGGAGAGTGAATCTTGTTCTCCGTTGACCGGGTGACCGTCGAGACCTTTCAGGGATCTTCTCTTCGGATGGTAGATGGAGTAACTCAGCTCTGTCTACCAAAACTCTCAAAGAGAAGGTAGGCAAAGAGCAACTTGAACACAGCAAGTTCTTTGAAGGATTTCTCTCTTTTTTCTCAGAGTTCTTTTCTCCCAAAAATCCTCTGACTGAGAATCTGACCCCTTCTTCAATAGCGACAGGGCTATTTATAGGGGTTTCAGGGGCGTACGTGCCTCCTAAAAACACTCCATAATGGGGGCTAACCTTCCCCGTTATGTGGGTCGTGATTGGCCCTAAAACCGGGACGGTTACAACTGAGACGCAGGTGTCAACCCACGTGCCTTGGAGCTGAGACGCGGGTTTGGACCCTCGCGCCTTGGTGCTGAGGCGCGGGTTTGGACCCTCGCGCCTTGGTGCTGAGACGCGGGTTTGGACCCTCGCGCCTTGGTGCTGAGACGCGGGTTTGGACCCTTGCGCCTTTGTGCTGAGACGCGGGTAAGATTAACCTTGCGTCTTGGAATTCTGCTTTTTAATGGCTTGATTTTTAGACAGCCTACAACAACCACAACCTCCTCCTTGAGGCAAGCTCCAATCTAACAAAACAATCACCTCACAACCCGAGGGATTAGCACAAAACAAACACAAGGATCACCTCACAACTTTGAGGGATACAACCCAAATGCACAACTTCCTCAACACAATGAGGGCAAGGCACAAAGCAAAGATTGGGTTTTTAACTTGGTGGTCTAAACAACAACCACAAACAATCTCTTTCTCCCACACAAAGATCTTATAGAATAAGAAAGTAGATGTTGCTCAAGTGTGGAGAAAACCAATGGAATGGAAATCAAAATCACAAAGAAAATCCTTGGGAAAAACAGAAACCAAGATATAGAAGATGAATCAAAACTCTTTTTCCCAAAAACCCTTTTCTTTGAATTTCCAAACCCTAGCAAAAACACCAAATAGATTATTCAATTTGAATCCAAAAACTTCTTTTGATTGCTGTGAAAACACCAGAGAGTAGGAAAAAATTCGCACAAAAAAAATCTTAAAGAAAAACTCTTTCCAATGGGGTATTTATAGGCAAATCTGGAAACTAGCCGTTGGCAGCAGATTTTGCCAAAATAGCCCTGCCGGTCGACTGCACGGTCGACCGTCAAACGGTCATATTCTGACCGTTGACAGCTACCGGTCGACCGCCCGGTCGACCCAAACAAACAGAGAGCAAACTGCTCTCAGTCGGTCGACCGCACGGTCGACCGGCTACAAGTGTAGCCAGTGTGCACGTATCCGTGCACGTCGGTCGACCCTGACGGTCGATCGGCTACATGGTGCGGTCGACCGTTAGGGTCGACCGACCTAGCCTGGAAGACACTGTACAGGTCAGAAAAACAGAGGAAATAAATATCCAATAAATTCTTGTAAACTATTAAAAATCCCAAAAATAGTTTTGACAATTTGCATTGATATATGAACATATGATAAAAGTTTTGACTCAAATATCAAGCAATTAAAACTATTTTTGTATCTTACAATATTTTTCAAAAACTAGAAACTGTATTTTCTAAAACTAGGATTCTTGAATAGAAAATACACTTTATCCAAAACTCTTCCAAATACAAAAACATGATATTTAAATACTTTGAAGCATGATGCATATGGATAGAAATCCAATATACATGAAACATATATATCATAGTTTTTGTCCTTAATTTCAAAAATAAGTTTTGTTAAAACACAAAACCTAAAACACATGAATAGGTATATCAAAGTAAGTTTGTCTAAGTAGTTGAAGCATGCATGTATATAGAACAAATCATATATACATTAAACCATGTAAACTTGTTTTGATCTATCTATTCATGAAAACCAAGATCGGTTAAACCTAAAACCGAAAAACCGAAAACCAATATTCAAAACATGAAACGTGTGTGTTGTGAACTTGAGCATATCGTACTATTCTAATCTTTACAATTTGGATCTAAACACAAAACTAAACTATGGTACCGATGTCTTCTTGTAGAGCGCAAACTCCAAGCCGACTCGATCCAAAACTCCTTGATCCACCGAGCAAGTGCTATATATGATCTTCGACGCTCGGGCTCTTGAATCAACATGTGAAAGCTTCCAAATCATCTTGTTGAAGCTAATCCCACCTAATAACTTGATTAATGATCTGAAATTAAAATCACAAGATTATTATTACATATAACTACATGAGTTAATCATCATCAAAACTAGAGTGGAAGGCCTTTGGGCCAACAAAGGCTTGGATCGGTCAATCGGCCGGTCGACCGATGTTGCACGAGGAACAGGAACCCAATTAGGTCGGTCGACAGACATTTTCAGTAAGTCCTGTAATACCAGAGGACTTTGTGCTACTGTAATACAAGAGGACTTTGTGAGGTCAACCGAGGGATCGACCGCACACTTGGGTCGGTGGACCGGGCGGTCGATCGACAGTCGGGTCAGAATGAATTCTGGACCCGATTTGGAGCTGTTTTGGGGTTTCTTCTCCTCCCTATAAATAGAGGATATGAACCCATTGTTCGGGTGAATGGTTTCTGGTAAGAGTTCTTGAGAGAATCTTGTAATTCTCTTATAATCTTGTATGAATCATATATAGATCTCTCTCTTTTGCTTCGAGAACGTAGGCATCTTGTCGAACCTCGTAAATCTTTTTCTCCCTCTCTTTGTATGTGTGTGCATCTAGGGTTTGTATTCTTGGTATTCTCTAGCCCCAACAAGTGGTACCAGAGCTCTAGACAGCACTTGGGCTAGGTTTAGTGGATCAGATCGTTGATTGGAAGCTTGGATTTTCAGGATCTGAAGTTTTTGTTAGATAAAAATTGGATTTTTATTGGATAAAAATTAACTTTTTATCAGATTGGATTTGGTCTACAATTGTTTGGTAGAGTGGATCTTTAGTTTGAAGCTTGGATCTTAGAGATTGGAAGTTTCGGTTAGATAAAAATCAGATTTTTAGCATATTAGATCCCGTCTTCAATTTGGTGGAGAGATCAATTAAAAACTCATCTTTGGGTCCAATTAGAGGTAAAAATCTGAACTTTATCATTTGTAGTTCCATTTCATAGTTGTTTCATTTGTTTGGTTGTGGGATTTGGAGAAATGGCTGGAGAAACATCCAGTGGAAGTGATTCCTTTATAGTAAAGCATATCAGAATATTCATCATATGAAGATAGATGTGGTGAAGTTTTGTAACGCCCCGATTCCACGGATACGGGGACGTCACTGCAACGTATATACGTAGGTCAGAAAGTGCCCCCACGTATATACGCTAAGCATAAAAGTACAAGCAAGGGATCAGAGTACAACACAAAGCGTGGTATACATACACATGCCAACATAAAAGGTACATAAACAAGTCATCACAGTGTATGATAAACATTACATATTACATATGTCTTTTATCACAACCAAGTCCAAAAGTAAAATATACAATAAGATACCAAAAAGCTCACGAGTAGGATGAAGATCCCGTGAGTCAAAAGAGGAGTCTGGCACGAAGGAAGTAGAGCTAGTCTGCCTGCTCACTAAAGAAAGCTCGATCTACTGTGGACAGCTCCACTTCGATCCAAGCTTCAACCTGAACATACAAATCCAAGGGAGTCAGGACCTCCCAACAATGAACAGGCTACAGCCAAATGGCTAAGTGACAAGAGTAGAAAGGTTAGAACACAAGTAAGGCAGATATGAACAAGTGAATCATAAAACAGGAAATCCAGGTTAAAACTGATTATAAGCAAGATTGATTGTATACGCTTAAGTCACGGTCCCATGAGACTAATACATCGAAGGAATAATCCAAACAAGGAAACCCTCATCTATATACCTTTATCTCATGCCACAGAAATCCAAGCGTATAGAATCAGAGTTGCAAATCATATGAAAGTCAAACAGGAATACATAACATGAATACTAAGAATCATAACCAGAGACATAACTGGAATAACGGGAATCATAATAAGTATCACAACTGGAAACATAACTGGAATATCAAGAATCATAGTAAGATCCATAACGGTTATCAATTATTATTATAACTCGTCTAACCCATATATCTAGGTATGTGTCTCGGTATCGATCCCAACCCACATACGTCCATATATAAGAAAGTCGAGGGTTGTTATCGGAAGCTGATGGAGAACTGATATAGCTTCTTATAGTAGTTCCCATACACCTGGGACCAGTTTTGGAGGCCCAAAGTCCCCCTAACAGTAATCTGTGGGCCCAAAGTCCCACTAACAGTACCGCCAATATGTCATATTCCCATACTATAAGCAAGATATCATTCCGGCATCCATCACTTCCTCCCATACCCATACAAGTTGTAGCTTATTAAGATTATCAGGTTACGGGAATAAACAGTTATAACAGTAATAGCCCTACCGATTCAAGAGGTGGCCCCCACAGATTCAAGAGGTGGCCCCCACCGTGAGGTGTGGCACTTTGTTCCATGTGGCACTTTGTTCTGAGGGGGTGGATTCTAGAGGTGGCCCCCACCGAGTATGGTGTGGCACTTAGTTCCATAAAACAAGACAGGATTCCCGTAAACATGACAATTACAAAGTCAGGTGTATCATGCTTGGTTTTAAAAGATAGCATGACGAGGTGGTGATATATCACAAGCAATAAAACATAACAATAGATTGATAATAGGCCGGGTCAGTCATGACATAACAATAGGATCTAGCAAAGTAGTGGCATGTCAGGTGATATACATGTGTTAAAAGGAAACGGGTAACTGACAGGTCTGAATTATGACAAGGCAAGAGGAAACATAGAAGCAACGGAGAGTTCAACGACTTCGAAGGGTCTGCCACGCATGGCATACGATAAGGAGTAAGAATATCACTGGCAAGATACAAGTATAAGAATGAAACAAACAGTTGCATGGCAATACATAAACATAGAAATATGAAGTAACTAGAGGTTATATACTTCAAGTAATAGGTCATGAAGTACAATATACAAACATATAACCGATGCATAAGATCCAAATTTAAGATAGTAATTAACTGTAACAGACAGCCAAGGTTAGTCGACTAAGGTCAAGGGAGTAGTCGACTAATAGAAGGGTTAGTCGACTAACAGTAGGGTCTAGTCGACTAAAACTGTGTAACAGAGAGTTGGGTTCCTGATTCAGGAAATGTTAGTCGACTAGGTTAGGAGGGGTAGTCGACTAATAGAAGGGTCAAGTCGACTAACAGACACTTAAGTCGACTAAATCTGTGATACAGAGAGTTGGGTTTGGTTTCAGGAAAAGGTTAGTCGACTAGGGTAAAAAGTATAGTCGACTAGGGGTCTCAAGTCGACTAATATTTATGATAAGTCGACTGGAGCCGAGAGTTGGGTTTTCTGATTTCAAGAAAAGGTTAGTCGACTAGGGTCAAGGTGTAGTCGACTAATAGGGATCTATAGTCGACTAATAAATAAGATGAGTCGACTAAAACTGTGGATCAGAAAAGGTTACGTTTCAATCTAAGGGTCTCTAGTCGACTAGGTTCTAGGTCAAGTCGACTAAAACTGGTCAAAAACAGAACGCAGAACAGAATTCGCTGGTTGCGTTTGATGGTCTAAAAATGTGATTTTTATGGCATATGAACACAAGATAGGAGGATACAAGTATACTAGGAATGAAACAAGTCTTGGTGAGTAAAAATACTCACTTGGAATGGTTATGTGAAGCTTATACGAGTTCCGAAAGGTCGTAGTCGACGATATCACCAACTTGATCTTTGGCGATACTTCCGACGAAGAGAGATGCGATCCAAATCCAAGAGTTGTGGTTGCTTGAGATGGATATGAAGAAGACCTAGGTGCTTTTGGAGTTAGGGTTTGAGTTTGAGATGGAGAAGGAAGAGGTGAGGCTACTTCTCTTTGATGAAATGAAGAAAAAGGAAAAGAAGTGTAAAGGAGTGGTTTATATATGTTTTGGAATTTGTGAAGGAGTTGTAATTTAGATAGAAGAGATGGGCTTTATTGCAAAAAGGGGAGGTGAGGTGTCTCCTTTGGCCACACTTGGCCGGCCATGGGAGAGAGAGAAAAAGATGGGCATTTAATGAGGAAGTAGGTGAGGAAGTGTGTGGAGTTGGAATTTTTGGAAAAGATTAGAATTTTGAAAAATGGAAAAACTTGTGGTTGTGGAGAAAAGAAATAAAGGAAAAGGAAAAGAAAAGAAATATAAAGGAGAAGATATTTTCTCTTGAACTCAAATGAAACTGTTGAATAGACAGATACCCGGGTTAAGGTCAAAGATGTGGAAATCATTTCGGAAAATACCGAAATCGTCCGAAATTCAAGTATCTCGAAACGACTCGAAATAATTACCAAAAATCAATAATAATATATAAAGACTCATAGTGAAATCCTTTTGAAGAAATACTTTATAGTTTTAAAACTAAAAATCCCAGAATCAGTTACCTACCGACTCCGTTGGAATTTTCATAAAATCCTAAAATCCTCAGAAAAAGAATGTAAGTAGAAAATAGGATTCTAAGGAATAATGCCTAAAGGACCATCATGAAATTCCAAACTGTTTGAGAATAAAAAATCCGGGAATCGGTCAGCGGCACTGGCCGACACCGGTTTTGAAGAAATTCAATTTAATCCAAGAAAAATCCAGAAAATCACAGAAAATCTAATATATTGGAAAATAATATTTGAAACTGAAATCGGTCAAATTTAATCACCGGAAAGGCCAAATCGAATAATATACTATAATCGGGTCTTCGGTTCAGACTAGGGCTGACTCCGAATCCACGAATCCAATTCCAAGACAAAACAATCATACAAGGAATTCATAATACAGAATAAATACAGGAAAACAAATCGAAAAAATACGATCGAAAATCTGAATACGCAACTAAGTACGTATTCCGGGAACGGGGTATTACAAGTTTGATGACACAAACAATTTTAAATTCTGGAGATATAAGGTAACGGATGCACTGAATGCGCAGAATTTGAAGGATACTCTTGAACTCTAAGAGAGCGGCAAAAGTAGATAAGAAAGTTTGAAAGAAGATGAATAGGACGGCGTGTGGCATCATTAGGTTTTACTTAGCACAGGATCTAAAATATGATATGATGAATGAGATTTCTGTAAGGTCAATTTGAGAGATTCTAACAAGCAAGTATTTGATGAAGAGTATCGAGAACCGCTTGCATTTGAAGAGGAGACTTTACCATTTTCAGTTGAAGAGTGGAATCTTCATTAGTGATCACATCAATAACTATATGAAGCTTCTCGCGGATTTGACAAATTTGGATGTAGTGATCAAGGATGAAGACAATGCTTTGATATTGTTGAGTTCTCTCCCCAATGAGGGATATGAGATCTTTGTGCTTACTTTAATCAAGGACATCCCTTAGCTACAGTGAGGTGATCGATGCTCTTGTGAATCTTGAATTGAAGAGAAAGGACAAAGAGTATTCTATCAGTAACACATCGGTAGAGGTATTGACCGCGAGAGAAAGTAGTTCAAATCGAAGAAGAAAAAATTAGTAGAAATCCAATTAAAAGCCCATGGTTAGTAATCCCAAATTGAAGAATGATCAATATGCCTTCTGCAAAGAGAAAAGACAATGAAAAAGTAATTGTTTAAAGCTCAATAAGTCGAAGAAGAAGTCACGATCAGAGGCCAAGGTCGTGAGGTCAGATGGTAATGATTTTGACGATTCTTACTTTTCACTTTTTCTTACCCTATCAGGTTGTCATTCAAATGCGTCTGAGTAGGTATTGGATACAGGCTCTACCTATCACATTTGTCCCAGAAGAAAGTTGTTTGTCAGTTTTAAGTAGATAGATGGCGGTTTTGATATCTATGGGAGATGATCACACATGCCAGTGGGTTGTAAGGGTACAATTCGTATCAGGTGTATGATGGGACATTGAGAGAGTTGAAGAAGGTGAGAAATATTTCTAGTATAACGAAGAATATAATCTCGGTTGGAGCTTTGGAAGCGGAGAGCCTCAAAGGGACTCTTGGAGAAGGCGTTCTCAAGATGTCCAGCGGCTCGTTGGTTGTTCTGAAGGGCATTAGGCGCAATAATGTAAACTACTTGATGGGTAGTGCAGTTACTGAATTAGCGTCTTCAGGACAGTTGGATGGCGATTCTACCAGATCATAACACAGTGGGCTCGGATAAGTTGGCTTGAAGTCAGATCAAGCATTAGAAGGTGCATCGACCTGTCGTTTGGAAACACGTGACAGTTGTGTTTTGGACAAGAAAGTGAAATTCGACACTGATATTCACCATTTGCATAGTCTTCTTGAGTTAATTCACATGGATATTTGGGGTCCTACCAAGGCTGCATCACTTGGAGGACATTAGTACTTTGTCTCAGTTGTAGATGATTATCTAGGCGTTGTTAGGTATACCCGATGAGACAAAGAGTTGAAGCCCTAAAGTTATTGGTGAAGTGAAAGGAGCTGATAGAAAATCAGACAGGTAGGAAGATCAAGGTGCTCCGGTATGATCATGTTGAGGAGTATAAGGATTCTTTCCTACAATTTGGCCTAAACAATGGTATTGTTACCCATTTCACAAATGAAAAAGATAGTATAGCCAAAGAGATGAATCGTACCTTGCTGGAGAAGGTTCAGTATTTGTTGGCTAATACATAGTTGGACAAATCGTTTTAGGCCGAGGTGATTGAGTATCTAGTCATCTCTTGAATAGGCTACCGACAACTGCGATAGGAGCTAAGACTCCATTGGAGATTTGGTCAAGTGGAGCTGCTTGTGATCATGATTCGTTTAGAGTATTTGGATGTCCAGCTTATGTTGATGTCAAGAAAGACATGTTAGACTCTAAAGTGAACAAATTGGCGTTTTTAGGATACAAGAAAGACTTGAAAGGCTACAAGCTATGAGATCCAAAAAACAGAGGGTTTATCTCGAATAGACATGTCACATTTGATGAGGCTTCAGTTATGAAGCCTATGTCTCCCGGCAGGTGGAGATGAGGAAGACTAAAATAGTATCACAGCGGGTGGAGGTTTGCTACTCTACATTGTCTAGTTAGTTCAGAATCATCTGGAATTCCATCGGTCGTGACACTGGGTAGAGATCGACTAGCCAATATGAATACTTAGCATGTTGAAAAAGATGGTTCGATGTAGCTAGAAGAACCAAAAGGAATCCACCAAGGTAGGTTGTAAGGAAGCATGTATCTCATATTGATGAGGTTCATATGACTCGACTAGTTAGGTTTGTTGCTGCAAAGAAGAGAGTTGGTTGAGCTTGGTGGAGCTCATTAGGATGAACTATGAAAGGTTTGATCCCTTGGACAGATGATACGTAGGCAGCTGTAATGGTGCAGTCGTTTGGTGGTGCAGCCCATATGAAGTTATTTGGGTTCTCGACAATTGGCAGCGGAAGCTGATTTAGACTTCACGTAGACGTGAAGAGTTGAACTTCACGTAGAGATGAAGTGTTGTAATCTTGATGAACATTTGATCTTTCAGTGAGAAGATAGTTGAGCTTGCATAAGAGGGAGCATGCATCCAGTTTGTTGAGCCAATATTGATAATTGGTGTGCTCTACTCAGATTTGGTTAGACCGTCTTGAAGACATTTGGACTGGAGTGTAAGTCAGTTGGAGAGTCAGTATTGGATCATATTGGGTTCTTCTTGAGGCCATTTAGAATGGTGTTCCATTCTGTTGGAGAGTCAGTGTAGGCTCATATTGGGTTCTTCTTGAGATCATTTAGAATGGTGTTCCATTCAGTTGCTGAGTTGCAGACACGTTTGTTGGTCAGCTCATATGGTGTTAATTCTCTTCGATGGAGTGTTGGGAATGCATGCATGGTGCATTCCGTTTAGATGACTGAGCTAAAATTTAGAATCTTTACAATAGATATTGAAGTTTGGAGAGAGTTGTCTGAGGGGATGACAAACTCAATTTGGATTGATTCAATCATTTAGATCCATTGATATCGTTTGTGAGTTTGGAGAGAGTTGTTAGTATTGGTAAACAATCTGTATACTCTGATACTGATTGTTGCGATTTCAGGAGGGGTTGCCCCACGACCAGATCGACTGGGGCGGCGCAGCGGATACGAACCACAGGATCTACTAAGGCAACTTGAAGAAGAGAAGAAAAAGATATTTCAAAATAGATAGAAAGCCAACACACAATATAACGTGGTTCTATCGATCAAACAGATCATGTGCATGTCCACAGGAGAAAGAGGAGAAACTTTATTAAAACTTTGGAGAAGTGCAATAAAAATTACTTGCACCTCACGCTGAGAAGTTACAATCCATTGATGACCGTCAAAAACAGCGAACCCTTATGGTTAAGCTTCTCTCAAGAATTTCTCACGTACATGAATTACACTCTTAAAAATTACAAACTTATTGGGATTCTCTTAGAATACATTGAAGGCCACCCCTAAGGTGTTATTTATAGATCCTAGTCCTAAACAAACTCTTTCAATCAAATAAAAGAAACTTGAATTCAACTCGGACTCAAAACATCTTCAATCAGAATAAAATAAACTTGAATCTAAGTCGGACTCAAAACAGATCAAGAAAAGAAAACTACCGAATCTGACATTAATCAATGTAACCCCCTGATCCCTAGTGTACGTATCACAGTATCAGTACTCGATACGATGTACAAAATTGATTTGACCTTTCTATTAGTCAGATTGAGCCGATTTTAGTGTCAAATATTATTTTTCAATATTTTAGATTTTTCAAAATTTTCTGAAATTTTTCTAGATTATCTTGAAAAATCTCCGTAGACGGTGTCGACCGATACCGAGAATCGGCTCTACGATTTTTAATTCACAAACGGTGTTATATTTTAAGAATCTGCTTTCATCTTATATCTTAAAATCACATTAGTTACGTTTTAGTATTTTTAGAGATTTTTCTAAATTTATTAAAAATCGGGCCAAACTGGTGTCGCCCGGTATCGGCGATACACTCCAGGATTTTTAACTTGCAAACCGAACAATATTTCTAAAATCTGATTTTACATTACTTCTTAGCAGAATATTTGCTATTTTTTATAATTTTTGGGAACCATACGGAGCTAGTCAAATTTTACTGAATATAATAATATTACTTAACTAATATAACAATATCGCCGGCGTCCCCGGCCGGGCGCCACCGCGCCCCCAGCCCTGGGCGCCACCCTCCTCCTCCTCCACTTCTTCTTCTTCTTCTTCTTCATTTCTTTCTTCTTTTCCTTCTTCTATTGTAAAATCCTTCCCCTCTCTTGCTTTCTCTCTCTCTCACTCCTCTTCTTTCTCCCCTTGCCGCCGATCGCGACCAGCTACGGTCACGGAGGGCGCCGCCGGCGTGGGCCGCGGCGGGTGCCACCAGCCAGCCCGGCCGGTGGTCGGCTAGCGGGCGACAGCAACAGCTGTCGCTGCTGCTGCTACTGTTGGCTATGTTGGGTTCGGGTATGAACCCGAACCCAATAACCCTATTGGGTTGGCACCCATTAACCCAAATACCCAATATCCATTTAACTTAAGTTATGGGTTTGGATATTGGATCCAAACCCGACCCGTTAACAGCCCAAACCCGCATCCAAAACCCAATAAAGATAATATTACAGAAAACCCCCTGCTAATTTTTATTATTTGCATTTAAGATATTTTTATTACATCTTTAACCCGTTTATATGGATTCTAGTATTCGGGCGATATCTGGAGCACCCGGACTCCGATTTGGATGATTCTGGATCCGTTGCGATCATGGGAAAGAGAGCTGCCTTTCCATAACTAGTTTGTGAGCGTTTTATATTTAATAAATTATATTTATTCATGTTTAATAAATTGAGTGATTGCTTTAATAAATAAATCATGATTATGGATAAATCGTTGTAACTGTTAATTAATAACTTGTAATTATTGGAAACTCATTGTAATAGGAATAAAATATAATATTGTAAGTTGCTTCCTGATTTAATATAACTATAGGTGATTTAATTCATGTTCTTACACCATTGTATATAGACTCACCGGTATACATGCATTGATTGTCTATGTATTCCTGTTACATGGATCATAGATTTATTCCTGTTACATGGATCATGGATTACATTATTACTCATGGATATTCTTGTATTCTCGTTCTATTGACCATTGTTTATGTCACATGGATTATTGTTACATGCGTAGTTTGTCCTGTATTCCCGTTACATGATTATTTCCTGTTCGGATATTGATATTCCCGTTACTGGATATGTGAGTTGTTGATATGCAATGTGTGGAACTAAGTGCCACGTGGATTCAAGCCACGGGGGCCACCTCTAAAATCCCACATCTATTGTTTCCCGTTATCGTGTTTCGTGCTATCAACAGAGCTCATGTCCTGTTATCGTGTTACATGTATCATGTACTGTTCTTGTTCCGGATACCCTGTGTACATTAAATGTATGAACTATAAGATGGGATTGGGGGAGACTTAAAGGTTGACTAGCTCTTGTCGGGTGGATGTCTGGATCCACTGTTTGTCCCACTGCAGGGGATGGGGTAGTGCTGGCTACCGTCTGTTATAACTCATGAGCTCCCGTTTCTCGTTATTATTTTAGCTCATTGAGTTCCTGTTACAAGTTACAGCCTTAGCGGGCTGGCCCTGGTCTCAGCAGCTAGGGGTCTGTTGAAGGCCGTGATCCCGGGTATGCACGGGATACACCTACCCGATAAGAGCTCCTCGACTATTAGGTTTCCAATTAACATAATAAAACAATATAAACAATAGTGACGTTGGGAACACTTGTTATTTGATCACTCTCTTGTTTGGATAATGGTACCCGTAGGCCATGTCCGGATGGGTTCGACTGGAGTGCGGGCTCCAGTATAAACTGCCAGTGGTATGGGACACTAGAAGAGATTGATTAAAATACCAGGTGGTACTGATTGTTATTATTGTATAAATGACATGACTTGCCTGATACATGTATACTACTGTGTAGTTGTACTTGTTACTATTCCTGATATTTTATCCACTATCATGTTACCTGTAGACTTTGCTACATTACCCGATACTTGTTACACTTCATGTGGTGACCCACTATTCATGTATACGTATACCTAGCATTGCATGCCTTTAGTTCCTGTATATCCTATAGACACTATTCCCGTATACTCACATCGTGATAGAATGGTTGCATACTTCATCTGCATGTTCACAAGCATTACGTCAACAATGTTTATTATATAAAATTGGACACTATTGTAGACATGACCCGATGATAACATGCTAGGTGGTGATGATATTAAAAGATGACATTTATAATTTCTACTGAGTATTAAATTCCTATTATGGTATCATTGATAAATAAACATGTACTAGATATTATTATCGTGCTTGTCTTATTATTGTACATATTACTATCTCCTTCATTTTACCACTCACTAGGTCGCTTTCTGACGACCCTGGGTTTGCGTGCCCAGGTTGGAGATTCGAGATATCATACTGTCAGATATGTCATTGGATTCACATAGGGGACTTGTCAACCATACGATTCATAGGTATCTTGATTCTTTTGTCTTACTTCCTTATTTGTCCATGTTTCTTTATCTATCATGCTCACTGATCTTTTCTGCAGGTATTCTTGTACTTATTTAATGCTGGAACTCTTGTGTATATGGAGGCTATTTCCTGTACTGAGGCTTAACGTACGCGCAGGGTGTTTTCACCCTGCGTATGTACGTCACCATAACATCCCCGTATCCTTGGGATCGGGGCGTTACATAGTGGTATCAGAGCTTAGGTTTGAAAGTGCTCTGATACCAATTGAAAGCACACCTAGAGGGGGGGTGAATAGGTGTACGTGCTAATCTAGTGAACTAAATGCGCTAAATGCGGAAGCTTAAAACAAATATTGCAACACACTTAGTACAACACATAAGTGTAGCCGAATTCCCCGTGAAGGGCTCTGGACTAACTCCTCTTGATTCCCCTTGAATGGGTTGAGGTGCTATGTGAAGCTCTTATGGTTAAGTATAAGTGAGGCACACATACAATCAAGCCAAGCATATAAGGATGAATAGCAATATGAAATAATGCAAGGAAACACAAGCAAGTATGATGATATGATATGAATGATGCTTTGCACAAATAAAATAGAGAGAGTTAGAGATAATAGATCAAACGCAAACACAAAGATATGTTTCGAGGTTCGAGCCCCTAGCTCTACTCCCCGCCTACACCACCGTGTAGGATTTCCAATCCACTATCTCCTACCGAGGGAACCTCCACCGAGGAGGATTTGTTACAACACTAGGAGTACTGAACTCCTCTCTCAAACACCGCCTCACAACCGAGGGGTAGGCCCGTAGCCAAACAACCACAACACCTCTACCGAAGAGGGTTACAAACACCAACTCCACCTCTCACTAGAGGGAGCAAACAACAACCCAATACAACAACCTCAACCTCTACCAAAGAGGGAGCAACTCAAGAAATCAAGGGTTTACAATAAGTGGTATGTCTCAACCACAAACCACTATCCTTTTTCCACAAACAAAGATTCTAAATAGATTAGGATAGAATGATAGCTCAAGTGTGGAAAACTAGGTGTTTGAAAAACAAAAACTCAAAGAAAAATACTTGGGAAAACTCTTGCAAAAGATATAGAATGAAAACCAAGACAAATCTCTCAAAATACTCTTTTCTTTGATTTTTCCAAAAACCTAAACAAATAAGATGAATTCTTTTTGGCCCAAAAACACTTTTGAAATCTTTTAAAAACACTTCAGAAAACTGAGAATTTTTGCTCTTGAAAATCTTGTCTAAAACAATGAAGAGATGGGGTATTTATAGCCCCAAAACAAAACTAGCCGTTAGGCTGATGTGGCAGCCTGACAGGCCTGGCGGTCGGCCGCCCGATCGACCGCCAACGGTCAAAAATGTGACCGTTGGGCAAACTCGGTCGACCGCCCGGTCGACCCAAACAAACAGAGAGCTCTGCTCTCAGACCCGGTCGACCGCACGGGTCGGCCGAGCTTGTGTCTGCCAGACGTGCACAAGTCTGTGCACGTCGGTCGACCCTAGGGTCGACCGGCCCATGGTGCGGTCGACCGTCTGGGTCGACCGACCTAGCCTGTCAGCACAAACCTGGGTCAGAAAAACATGTTAAAAAATATTCTAAAAATTCTTTTATCTTTTCTAAAAATCACCAAAAATAGTTTTATCATTTTGCATTGATATATAAACATATGATAAAAAGTTTAGCTCAAATATCAATCAATGTGAAATATTTTTGTGTCTTATCATTTTTACCAAAAATCAAAACCTGTATTTTTATCAAACTTGATTTTTCAATAGGAAATCTGATTTTCCTAAAAACTCATGAATAGACATATCAAAATAAGTTTGTTTAAGATATGAAGCATGTATGTATATTGAACATATCTAATATACATAAAAACCATGTAAACTTGTTTTGATCAAACTATTCATGAAAACCAAATCTAAAAATATAAATCTTGTGTGTGTTGTGCACTTGAGCATATCAACTATACTTATCTTTACAAATGGATCTAAACACACTAAACTAAAGTAGGATACCTAAGTCTTCTTGACGATCTTCATCTTCAAGTAGACCCGATCTAAAACTCCATCCATGGGCTAGGCAAAGTGTGATCTTGAAGCTTGAGCCCTGGAATCACTTGTGAAGCTTCCAAACACTTGTGTTCAATATACATAGACCCGATCCAAAACTCCATCCATGGGCTAGGCAAAGTGTTATCTTGAAGCTTGAGCCCTGGAATCACTATGAAAAGCTTCTAAACACCTTTGTTGAAGCTAATCACCAACTAATATCTTGATTAATGATCTGAAACTAAAATCACAAGATTATTAGTAAACATAACTACATGAGTTAATCATCATCAAAACTAGGGTGGAAGGCCTTTGGGCCAACAATCTCCCCCTTTTTGATGATGACAAAACTCATGGAGTTATATATGCATGGATTAAAGTTAAGCTTCAAAGAAGCTCCCCCTTAACTCATGCATAAAACAAATAAACATAAATATGCATAAATGACAATGCATAAACAAGATGCTCTAGATACCAAATGAAATATTCAAAACAAATCATGCTCTAGAGACCAATTAACATTAAACTATATTAAACTTAATATATGCAAAAACATAACTATGCATATATAAAACTCAAAATCTCTCTCCCCCTTTTTGTCAATCATCAACAAATGGGTAAACAATCAAAACCATAAATAAAATGAGGGGTAAAAATCTTTCTCCCCCTTTTTGTCAATCAAAACAATAAAAATAATGTTCTCCCCCTTTTTGTCTAAAAAACAAAAATAAGGTCAATAAGGGGTGACAATCAATTAGGATATCAATTGAAAATATGTCAATGAAGCATCTTGATACCAATTGAAAATAAATAAGGATCAATAAATGTTATATGCTATATACATTCATGAAGAGGAAGACGCTAAGTTAGCTTCCTTACACATATGCATTACATGAAAGAGGGATGTTAAGCCCTAATTCACATAACACACATTATGTAATGCATAAGAGGAGATGTGAAGCTCCCCCTACACACGTGTACCACATAAAGAAGAGATGTTAAGCTCCTTATTACTAGATACACTCAACATGAATCTATATGTAGAAGAGATGTTAAGCTCTCCTTGCATATAGTCAATACAAATCAAAACTTTTGTATTTTTCTTTAAGCAAAATTTTTAGATACCAATTTAAAACACAAGACATCTTGACATCAAAAAAAAAAAATTTTATTTAAGCCATATAAACAATTGAAATGACTATTTTCTATCATAAAATAAGGGAGTGAAAATACCAATTGAAATATGAAAATTGAATGTTCTCCCCCTTTATGAAATACCAACAAAAACTATGCGTAGGCTTGAAATAAGATACCAATTGAAAACTAAATCAATTGAAATAAAGTTGAAGCTCAAGCTCTAGCATAAACAAGATTTGTGCTCAAGATATAGAAATATAATAGCACAAATAAAACATATATATGTGTATGAAATAGAATGAGTACCAATCACCAATAGATGATACCAATTGAAAATATACATACACAATAAACATATGAGTATACAAAAAGATCAAAATGATACCAATTGAAAGAGTTCAATGATACCAATTGACATAACAACAATAGCATGTGTATACCTCATAATACAACGAAGAAAACGAACTAGTTAAAATGAAAATTTTTGTTAACTAGTACGAAATCCTTCAAGTAAGGAATAAACTAAAAATAATTTTCATAAAACACATGTAAATCACATAGCACTTAGAAACACTTAATATTCAATAAAGTCCATACAAGCTCATGAAAACATACTCATGAGAAATATTTAAAAAAAAAAAATGGTGAGTGTACAAGTAATATGTGACATGGCATTATGAAATTTCCAATTAAGCTCAAAATTCCTTGAAACAATGAAAGTCAACAAAACTTATTTAATCTTCAAGGTATATGTATGTCTTATACAAATTAAAATATACATACATATCCAAACACAACGAGTCCACTAAGATATATGCATGAAGGCACGTGGCTCAAAAAGGATGTATATGTATAATAATAGTTTGGATAAAATAGACATATACATGAAGTTAAACAAATAAACACGAAATCAAGAAAAACTAAATTTTCATTAAAACAAATTTTCATTTCAAGGTATATGTATGAATTGTCAAACATGAAGTATACATACATATCCCTAAACACAATTGAGTCCATATATACATTTGCATGAAAGGCAAATGACTCAAGGGGTATACATGTATATCTTAAAGTTTGGCAATACAAACATATACATGAAGTGAAACACACAATCATAAAACAAATTCAAGAAAATGAGAATACAAGTTTAAAATGTATGAATCATCAAAACTAGACTATACTAGCACATCTAATGGGTTCAAATAAGCAATCAAGCCCAAACATATATAGATTTATTTGTGACCCACTATATGCACAAGTATAAATCCTAGTCTTAATGAAAACTAACATCTAAACATATATTCAAAACATGAAGTATCAAAAACAAATATAAAAATCATCATGATAAGACTAAAACATGATTACTATGTAAATTCACATGTATTAGATTCATGATGTACATTATAGCCTAAACAAAAGTGAGAACACTAAGTATGAGTTCATATAAGCATGTGTGTCTCAAATACTATACATGTATGTCAAGGATCTAATTAACATGGCATTTTCATACTAATCACTAAACAATGAAACATGCTATAAACAATGAATATTGAAAGCATGAAAACAATAAATAGGAGTTAAGAATCGTTACCAAAACCTAGAAGGCAACTTCCCTTGTCTCCAAAACATGGTGGTCCTCTCCACCAAATCTTCCCTTGAAAGTGATGCATCCAATTGATTTCTATGAAGCTCGGAACGCATCCACTCCAAGGTACGGCAACTCTCACGTCATGTGAGAGCCCACACCTACATTATAAATCTTAGGGGTGGTCTTTGGTACCCATACTCTTTTGGGTCCATGGGGGTTAGTACCTTCTCTAACCCAAACAAAATTCTTTGCTAAATTTGAAACATGTAATCTATCATAGCAAAATTTAGCAAGGTGGCCCCTACGTTCACAATGTGTACATGTGTACACATGAGCATACATGTGATGGGTGTGTCCGTGAGGAGCATGTGTATGCCGTGGAGGGTGTGCATGAAAAGATGGAACTTGTTTCTTTCGAAACAAAGTTTCCAAGCGTGTATGACCCTCAACACATTGGCTCAAAGTGGAGCCCAAACAATCAACACTCTTCTTAAGCATGGATATATATTTTTCAATTAAAGAAGAGGTGGCACATGCAATTGGTGAAGTGTGTGATACTACCCTAGCATGGCAAACATGTGCATCCATATTATTTTTCAAAACAATATTTTTCTTTAAACAAACTTCTAAATCCTTTGAAATAGAAATAATTTTATTTTTCAAAGAGTTATTTTCTTTAACAACAAATTCTATTTTTGAAGACAAAACTTTATTTTTCTTCAAAACATTTTCACAATCATTTTTAGTTTTTAAAAATTCATTTTCTTTAAGTGCAAGATCAAGTTGAGATTTTAATGAATCCCTCTCAATAGCAATCTCCTCTTTCTCTTGCAAAACAACATCAAGTCTAGCAATCAAATTTTTATTTTCATTATTAATGCCTAGACTTTTCTTTTTCAAAATCTTATATTTTTCAATTAATTTTTCACAAACTATAGATAGTTCTTCATTCAAAGCATGTGCATCATAATCATCACATGAAGAACTAGCATACTCATTACAATCTAAGTGGGTTTCCGAGTGTACCTCAAGGGAGTCATTCCCTTGGACCGTATAGCATTGTTGTGGCTCGGATTCTCCACTAGATTCCTCCGGTTGAATTGGCAATTGAAGCTTGGAGGAGGTGGTTGTTGTCAACTTGTTCCATACTACAAAAGCGGAATCAAAGTTAGAAACACACATAAGATATTCTTTAGGTAATGTGCTTCTAATGGCCTCAAGGGCTTGTGCATTGGCCCCTATATGCTTGCTATCACTAAGGTAGGATTCCTTAGTAATGGCAAGGTGAACCTTATAACCTAGGGTTTGTAAATAAACGGACATCTTAGCCTTCTAAACAACAATGTTGGAAGGGTCAAAACTAGGTGGGGTCATGAAGTCCATGGGTTCAAACTATATGTGTGCAAACAAGCAAATGCAAATAAGATTAGCAACCAAATGGATCTCACTCCTAGGATGTTAAGCCTAAGTATCAGGAGCACTAGCTCTGAAACCAATTGAAAGTGCTCTGATACCAATTGAAAGCACACCTAGAGGGGGGGTGAATAGGTGTACGTGCTAATCTAGTGAACTAAATGCGATAAATGCGGAAGCTTAAAACAAATATTGCAACACACTTAGTACAACACACAAGTGTAGCCGAATTCCCCGTGAAGGGCTCTGGACTAACTCCTCTTGATTCCCCTTGAATGGGTTGAGGTGCTATGTGAAGCTCTTGTGGTTAAGTATAAGTGAGGCACACACACAATCAAGCCAAGCATATAAGGATGAATAGCAATATGAAATAATGCAAGGCAACACAAGCAAGTATGATAATATGATATGAATGATGCTTTGCATAAATAAAATAGAGAGAGTTAGAGATAATGGATCAAACGCAAACACAAAGATATGTTTCAAGGTTCGAGCCCCTAGCTCTACTCCCCGCCTACACCACCGTGTAGGATTTTCAATCCACTATCTCCCACCGAGGGAACCTCCACCGAGGAGGATTTGTTACAACACTAGGAGTACTGAACTCCTCTCTCAAACACCGCCTCACAACCGAGGGGTAGGCCCGTAGCCAAACAACCACAACACCTCTACCGAAGAGGGTTACAAACACCAACTCCACCTCTCACTAGAGGGAGCAAACAACAACCCAATACAATAACCTCAACCTCTACCAAAGAGGGAGCAACTCAAGAAATCAAGGGTTTACAATAAGTGGTATGTCTCAACCACAAACCACTATCCTTTTTCCACAAACAAAGATCCTAAATAGATTAGGATAGAATGATAGCTCAAGTGTGGAAAACTAGGTGTTTGAAAAACAAAAACTCAAAGAAAAATACTTGAGAAAACTCTTGCAAAAGATATAGAATGAAAACCAAGACAAATCTCCCAAAATACTCTTTTCTTTGATTTTTCCAAAAACCTAAACAAATAAGATGAATTCTTTTTGGCCCAAAAACACTTTTGAAATCTTTTAAAAACACTTCAGAAAACTGAGAATTTTTGCTCTTGAAAATCTTGTCTAAAACAATGAAGAGATGGGGTATTTATAGCCCCAAAACAAAACTAGCCGTTAGGCTGATGTGGCAGCCTGACAGGCCTGGCGGTCGGCCGCCCGGTCGACCGCCAACGGTCAAAAATGTGACCGTTGGGCAAACTCGGTCGACCGCCCGGTCGACCCAAACAAACAGAGAGCTCTGCTCTCAGACCCGGTCGACCGCCCGGGTCGACATAGCTTGTGTCTGCCAGACGTGCACAAGTCTGTGTACGTCGGTCGACCCTAGGGTCGACCGGCCCATGGTGCGGTCGACCGTCTGGGTCGACCGACCTAGCCTGTCAGCACAAACCTGGGGCAGAAAAATATGTTAAAAAATATTCTAAAAATTCTTTTATCTTTTCTAAAAATCACCAAAAATAGTTTTATCATTTTGCATTGATATATAAACATGTGATAAAAAGTTTAGCTCAAATATCAATCAATGTGAACTATTTTTGTGTCTTATCATTTTTACCAAAAATCAAAACCTGTATTTTTATCAAACTTGATTTTTCAATAGGAAATCTGATTTTCCTAAAAACTCATGAATAGACATATCAAAATAAGTTTGTTTAAGATATGAAGCATGTATGTATATTGAACACATCTAATATACATAAAAACTATGTAAACTTGTTTTGATCAAACTATTCATGAAAACCAAATCCAAAAATATAAATCTTGTGTGTGTTGTGCACTTGAGCATATCAACTATACTTATCTTTACAAATGGATCTAAACACACTAAACTAAAGTAGGATACCTAAGTCTTCTTGACGATCTTCATCTTCAAGTAGACCCGATCCAAACTCCATCTATGGGCTAGGCAAAGTGTGATCTTGAAGCTTGAGCCCTGGAATCACTTGTGAAGCTTCCAAACACTTGTGTTCAATATACATAGACCCGATCCAAAACTCCATCCATGGGCTAGGCAAAGTGTGATCTTGAAGCTTGAGCCCTGGAATCACTATGAAAAGCTTCTAAACACCTTTATTGAAGCTAATCACCAACTAATATCTTGATTAATGATCTGAAACTAAGATCACAAGATTATTAGTAAACATAACTATATGAGTTAATCATCATCAAAACTAGGGTGGAAGGCCTTTGGGCCAACAAGGTTCACACCTGGTGTGGTAACCACGTGGGTCAATACTTGGGTTCTTACCAACAGTACAGTCAGATTCAGATTCAAACTCATCTGTATCTGAATTTGGAGATTCCAGCGGCGAGTACAAGAATACCATGTTATTGACAAGAATACCATGTTATTGATAATTCGTTCTCTGTTATCTTCCTTTCTTACAGTTGTCAACCAGAATATCCGATTTCCTTCTCGTTTGCATCTTATTGCTTCCAATCCGTTAGTGTTAGTTCACTACAATACTTCTCCATCCCGAGTTCCTTAGAAATAGCAGAGTGCGCAGCGGAAGTGTCGTGGACCCGTAACATTTAGGCTTTGGGTCTATAAATCTTGCCCTCCCACCTGAATTGAAATTTCGAGAACGAAATTTTTTGTAAGGTGGGGAGAAATGTAACCCCCTGATCCCTGGTGTACGTATCACAGTATCAGTACTCGATACGACGTACAAAATTGATTTGACCTTTCTATTAGTCAGATTGAGCCAATTTCAGTTTCAGATATTATTTTTCAATATTTTAGATTTTTCAGAATTTTCTGAAATTTTTGTGGATTATCTTGGAAAATCTCCGTAGTCGTTGTCGACCGATACTGAGAATCGGCTCTACAATTTTTAATTCACAAACAGTATTGTATTTTGAGAATTTGCTTTCACCTTATGTCTTAGAATCACATTAGCTACTTTTTAATATTTTTGGAGATTTTTCTAAATTTATTAAAAATCGGGCCAAACTGGTGTCGCCCAGTATCGGCGATACACTTCAGGATTTTTAACTTGCAAACTGAACGATATTTCTAGAATCCGATTTCACATTACTTCTCAGCAGAATATTTGCTATTTTTTATAATTTTTGGGAACCATACGGAGCTAGTCAAATTTTACTGAATATAATAATATTACTTAACTAATATAACAATCTTTTTCTTTTTCCTTTCTTTTTTCCTCTTCTTCTCTCTCCCATTCTCTGGATTTTTCCCACCGCCTAACCCACCGCCTCTCTCCACCGATTTCAATTAACCACACCCTTAATCTCCCTCTCTAATTCTCACCTAACACACACACACACACACACACACACTCTCTCTCTCTCCTCCCTCTCTCTATTCCCCCCTCTCTCTCCCTCTCTGTCACACTATCTCTCTCCCCCTCATCCTCTCTGTTCTCAGCCTGGGAAGCCAGACGGCCACCGGCCTTGCCACCGGCAGGCCGTCGCGCCATTGGTGGCCGGCGTCCCCGGCCGGGCGCCATCGCGCCCCCAGCCCTGGGCGCCACCCTCCTCCTCTTCTTCTTCTTCTTCTTCTTCTTTTCTTTCTTCTTTTCCTTCTATTGTAAAATCCTTCTCCTCTCTTGCTTTCTCTCTCTCTCTCACTCCTCTTCTCTCTCCCCTTGCCGCCGACCGCGACTAGCTACGGTCACGGAGGGCGCCGCCGGCGTGGGCCGCGGCGGGTGCCACCAGCCAGCCCGGCCGGTGGCCGGCTAGCGGGCGACAGCAGCAGCTGTCGCTGCTGCTGCTACTGTTGGCTATGTTGGGTTCGGGTTTACCTGAACCCAACCCAATAACCCTATTGGGTTGGCACCCATTAACCCAAATACCCAATATCCATTTAACTTAAGTTATGGGTTTGGATATTGGATCCAAACCCGACCCGTTAACAGCCCAAACCCGCATCCAAAACCCAATAAAGGTAATATTACAGAAAACCCCCTGCTAATTTTTATTATTTTCATTTAAGATATTTTTATTACATCTTTAACCCGTTTATATGGATTCTAGTATTCGGGCGATATCTGGAGCACCCGGACTCCGATTTAGACGATTCTGGATCCATTGTGATCGTGGGAAAAAGAGCTACCTTCCCATGACTAGTTTGAGAGTATTTTATTTTTATTAAATTATATTTATTCATGTTTAATAAATTGAGTGATTGCTTTAATAAATAAATCGTGATTATGGATAAATCGTTGTAACTGTTAATTAATAACTTGTAATTATTGGAAACTCATTGTAATAGGAATAAAATATAATATTGTAAGTCGCTTCCTGATTTAATATAACTATAGGTGATTTAATTCATGTTCTTACACCACTGTATATAGACTCACCGGTATACATGCATTGATTGTCTATGTATTTCTGTTACATGGATCATGGATTTATTCCTGTTACATGGATCATGGATTATATTATTACTCATGGATATTCTTGTATTCTCGTTCTATTGACCATTGTTTATGTCACATGGATTATTATTACATGTGTAGCTTGTCCTGTATTCCCGTTACATGATTATTTCCTGTTCGGATATTGATATTCCCGTTACTGGATATGTGAGTTGTTGATATGCAATGTGTGGAACTAAGTGCCACGTGGATTCAAGCCACGGGGGTCACCTCTAGAATCCCACATCTATTGTTTTTCGTTTTCCGTTATCGTGTTTCGTGCTATCAACAGAGCTCATGTCCTATTATCGTTTTACATGTATCATGTACTATTCTTGTTCCTGATACCCTGTGTACATTAAATTTATGAACTATAAGATGGGATTGGGGGAGACTTAAAGGTTGACTAGCTCTTGTCGGGTGGATGTCTGGATCCATTGTTTGTCCCACTGCAGGGGACGGGGTAGCGCTGGCCACCATCTGTTATAACTCATGAGCTCCCGTTTCTCGTTTTTATTTTTGCTCATTGAGTTCCTGTTATATGTTACAACCTTAGCGGGCTGGCGCTGGTCTCAGGAGCCAGGGGTCTGTTGAAGGCCGTGATCCCGAGTATGCACGGGATACACCTACCCGATAAGAGCTCCTCGACTATTTGGTTTCCAATTAACATAATAAAACAATATAAACAATAGTGACGTTGGGAACACTTGTTATTTGATCACTCTCTTGTTTGGATAATGGTACCCGTAGGCCATGTCCGGATGGGTTCGACTGGAGTGCGGGCTCCAGTATGAACTGCCAGTGGTATGGGACACTGGAAGAGATTGATTAAAATATCAGGTGGTACTGATTGTTATTATTGTATAAATGACATGACTTGCCTAATACATGTATACTACTGTGTAGTTGTACTTGTTACTATTTCTGATATTTTATCCACTATCATGTTACCTGTAGACTTTGCTACATTACCTGATACTTGTTACACTTCATATGGTGACCCACTATTCATGTATACGTATACCTTACATTGCATGCCTTTAGTTCCTGTATATCCTATAGACACTATTCCCGTATACTCACATCGTGATAGAATGGTTGCATACTTCATCGGCATGTTCACAAGCATTACGTCAACAATGTTTATTATATAAAACTGGATACTACTGTAGACATGACCCGATGATAACATGTACTAGATATTATTATCGTGCTTGTCTTATTATAGTACATATTACTACCTCCTTCATTTTACCACTCACTAGGTCGTTTTCTGACGACCCTAGGTTTGCGTGCCCTGGTTAGAGATTCGAGATATCATACTGTCAGATATGTCATTGGATTCACATAGAGGACTTGTCACCCATACGATTCATGGGTATCTTGATTCTTTTGTCTTACTTCCTTATTTGTCCATGTTTCTTTATCTATCGTGCTCACTGATCTTTTCTGCAGGTATTTTGTACTTATTTAATACTGGAACTCTTGTGTATATGGAGGCTATTTCCTGTACTGAGGCTTAACGTATGCGCGAGGGTGTTTTCACCCTGCGTATGTACGTCGCCATAACGTCCCCATATCCTTAGGATCGGGCGTTACAATCAACCTTCATGACGGATTAACGTCATAATCTAAACAGTCTCCTCTTTGACTTGAATACTTTCAAGTCGGAGAATAGCCACCATGTTCCATGTGCTTGCATCCCCGCACAATTGAACAAACTTGACTTCATCTCCATCTCACTCTCTCTTCTCCATAACTCCCTCATGGGGTTCACATCTTGATTAGGTCAAATAAGTTCAAGCCTAACCTGAACTTTATTACCCAATGATCTCCTTAATCTACACATGATCTATGAGAATTTACTCCATCATAAGAGTAACGATCTGGACTATCTTATTGCGCGCTTAGTACCAATCTCCCTTCGGGGTGCAATTGAACATTCGAGCTCGAATCCATCGTAGTCTCCGATTGTTCCACAACCACCACTTTTGAAGTCAAGGATAACTGCAATCCACCAACAGTAACCTCCAAATTCCGCAACATATACACATTGCCGACACGTTCAACTTGAAACATCACATGGGCCTCTTTAGAAACTTCCATAAGATTACCTTTCAAACTGAAACAGAACCTCCTCTATTTAGGACTCCAAGAGAGATGAGATTGTATTTTGATTCGGGAACATGATGAACGCCTTGAAGAGTAGTGATGCATCTATCATGAGATTGAAACTGAATTGTTCCTGTAGGATTCCCCATGAAGACTTGCTTGCAGCAAATTCTCCATGAAGACTTCTCCCCCTTGAACCGATGTGTATGAAGAGAACATCTTCCTATTGGAACTGATATGCTGTGAACATTCAAGAATCTATGACCCATCTATCTTTGTTACCAACTGGTCTGTCTGTAACAGATAGAACGTCGCACTATTCTTCATCTCCTTCAAGCAGTTCAGTGACATTAGTATCTAGTTGTTTCTTCTTTCGAAGCAACACTCAGATCTAATGTTCCCCTTTTGTGACAATAGTTACACGTCAAATTCCTGTGTTTTGAGTTACCTGTGGAACTTTCATTGTTACTCTTCTCTCTTGAATAATAAACTTGCCCAGAATCATCATGATGAGACTCACCCGTCAACTGGGTATCACTTTTGTCCTTGTTGAGTAGATGCTCCTTGTCCTCGTTGAGTAGATGCTCCTTGTCCTCATTGACCTTGATTGTTAACTTACCTTCATAGATGATAGCTTCCCTAAAACTCTTATACAAAGAAGGTAAAGAACACAGTAATAGAAGTGCTTGATCCTCATCTTCTATCTTAACCTCTATTTTATCTAAATCATTGATAATAGAGAAAAATTCTACAATATGAGACTTGATAAATGTACCTTCATGCATGCAGAGAAGAAAGAGGCGATACTTGAAAATCAATCGATTCGCCAACGACTTCTTCAAATAGTGATGCTGAAGTCTCACCCACAGTAAGGACGCTATTTTCTCCGTAGAAAACTCATCCAACACTTCGTCCACCAAACAAAGTTGAATAGCTGTCAAGGCTTTCTCATCCAACTCCTGCCAAGTTTCTTCCTTCATGTCTGAGGCTTTCCTCCCCCCTAGTTGTACTTTCTTCAACCCACTCTGCGTAAAGATGGCGTTCATCCTAATCTACCACCTACTGAAATTGATGACACCATCGAACTTCTTAATATCGAACTTGATTGCAGACATCTTCAAGTTACCTTGCTATGATACCAATTGTTGGTAAATAATATGTATGCTCTGATACCAATTGTTGTGATTTTAGGGGAGGTCACCCCCACGACCAGATCGACTGGGGCGGCGCAGCGGATACAAACCACAAGATCTACTAAGGCAACTTAAAAAAGAGAAGAAAAAATATTCCAAAGCAGATAGAAAGCCAACCTATAATATAATGTGGTTCCACTGATTAAACAGATCGTGTGTACGTTCACGGGAGAAGGGAGAAAAATTTTATTAAAATTTTAGAGAATACAATAAGAATTACTTACACCCACGCTGAGAAGTTACAAACCCTTGATGACCGCCAAGAACAGTGAACCCTTGTGGTTAAGCTTCTCTCACGAATTTCTCACCTAGATGAATTACACCCTTAGGAATTACAAATTGATTGGGATTCTCTTGGAATACATTAAAGACCACCCCTAAGGAGTTATTTATAGACTATAAAACTCTCCTAATCCTAAACAAACTCCTTCAATTAGAATAAAGGAAACTTGAATTCAACTCGGACTCAAAACACCTTTAATCAGAATAAAGAAAACTTAAATCCAACTTGGACTCAAAACCGATTCAGAAAAAGAAACTACCAAATCCGACATTAATCAACCTTCCGACGTATTCACATCATAATCCTAACAGTTAGTGGCGAAGACAAACTCAATTATGGATTGAATCAATCACTTGGATCTGGTGTGATCATTTGAAATAATTGTAAGTGTGCTAGCCCGATTCTAAGTGTGCTAGCCCGATTCGTTTAGGAACCGGTTGGTCCGTTCGGCCAAGTCGAGATCGTGTGTCGATTTCATCTGGAGCGCTCAAGCCGAAATCGTGTATCAATTTCGCTAGGTGTTCATTGGAGTTCGGCTCAGATTTAAAAAATCTTCAACGACGTAGAGAATGTAAAGAGAGGGCAAAAATAGAAGATAGGATTTTTTTTAAACTCTATGATAGAATTTCGGTCAATTGGGCGGTCGACCAACATGCACAAGGTTTGGATCGGTCGACCGGCCAGGCGACCAATGTTGTACGAGGAATAAGAACCCAGTTGGGTCGGTCAACCGGCGGTCGACCGACATTTCCAGTAAGTCCTGTAATGCAAGAGGACTTTGTGTGGTCGACAGCACACTTGGGTCGGTCGACCTGACAGTCGGGTCAGAACGACTTCTGGACCCGACCTGGAGCTGTTTTGAGATTTGTTCTCCTCCCTATAAATAGAGGATGTGAACCCATTGTTAGGGTGAATAATTTTTTGTGAGAGTTCTTGAAAGGACCTTGTAATCCTCTTATAATCTTATGTAAATCATATATAGATCTCTCTCTTCTGCCCCGGGAACGTAGGTATCTTGCCGAACCTCGTAAATCTTGTTCTTCCTCTCTTTGTGTGTGTGTTTGTACATTTAGGGTTCGTGTTCTTGGCATTCTCTAAACCCAACACTCATTCTTTCTATACCAACATTACTTCAATATATAATGCCCCGCGCAGCTAAGCTATTAGTTTTTTTGAAGATAACCCCTCTGAACTAACATGAGGACAAAGAGAGATTATTTGCTCAACTAACACTAGTATAAGGAGTTATCTGCAAAATCTGATAGAATAAGCAAGTTTATGTGAAGAATCTAACTGAATGCTGCTGCTGGTTTTTTGCTGCTTACCTTAAAAAGACAAATTAAAAAGCTGAGTAGCACATAATTAGTATCTGATACAGTTACAAAAATATAACCTGTTATATTCGAAACATGCACACCCTCCTTGACAACAGACAATTTAAATACATGGCTCTCACAAGAACCAAATATTCCTGTCTGTCAAATTTCATCTTGAAATTATGTGCCATACGACTAACATCACATGCATGTCAATGTGTGGAATAAATATGCAATTAATGGCTCTACCACAAACTACATATATGACAGGAAACTACCAACTTCAAATTCTTGATCACAAAAATTCAAGAAACAAACATCCACTTTCATTGAATTTGAGCCTGAAAGCACCATTAGATTAACATCAGCAATGTCATCAATGAAATATAATAAAACAATTGGTTCCACCACATCATATGTAACATATATACTAGAGGAATAAAAAATTAAGGTAATACAGAATAATCTCTTCTTCCTCAGAGATAAACAAAACATATACATAAATTCTATGACATGAATGGGAACTATTCAGTTATTAATTTCCAGATAAAAGGCCAATATTAAGCCGAATTTAACTGAAATACTAATTATTCATCACCTGCACACTGGAAGTAATCCTTCCCCATTGTTTCAAGTCTCTTTCGAATCAATCTCAGAGGTCATAGAGATCTCGTCTCCTTCCTTTAGTGAGTATATCATCTTCGCAACTTGGCTCATTGCAGGCCGGGCATCCGCAGATGAGTCTATGCACTTGAGAGCCACTCGAAGGAGTCTGACCATGCTCTCTTCAATCACCCCTTTCTGAAGTAAGAGCTTTGTCGAACACTTTTGCAGTACACTCCTCTCTAACTACAGAATTGACCCATTGAGCCAAATTGAACCCGTAGTTCTGAAGAGGTTTTTCTGTCAGCAGCTCGAGGAGGATGACACCGAAGCTGTAGATATCGGCCAGAGTCGTTGGTGGGATTGATAGATTTTCGCCTGCTGCCAGTTAGAGGGGGAAGGCTTTGATTTGGGATGGCAAGGAGTCCATACTCACTGATGCAGGGTTCCATATCACTGTCCATCAAAATGTTGGAGGATTTGAGGTTGCCGTGGCCTATGCCGACTTCATACAGTTCTCTGTGCCTGGATGTCATGCCTTCGGCGATCCCTGCAACCACATTCAGCCTACTGTCCCAGTCAAATGTGTTCCCTTCTTGGTTTCCTGCAATTCAGAATGTGTATTGCTTGGTTGAGAGAGATTATTTAGCATGAGGTCTAAATATTGATCAAGTTTGGCAAGCAAGTGAAAATTAAGGTTGGACCTATACATTGGATATTGTGTACATAAAACAGGTCAAGAACAACATAAAGCATCTGTTGTTCAAAATTAACAAACATTTAGTGAATAACACAAGGAGAATGTACACAATTTATTTTATTGCTTCTACTAAATTATTAGATTGAGATGCAGTTTTTTTCCTTGAAAATAAAAAAAGATTAAGATGCAATTTACTTCTTGATTTTAGATGAACTTTTTGAGAAATGATTTCGGATGATGTTATAGGATGGTATTTTGTGTATGTTAACTACCTCTACAGGTACCTTATATCTAGAAGTGGCTGATGAACTTGCGACTTTGAGGACTAAGACTGAATGCGAAATGGTGTGTGTTTTTGTAAAAAGTATGAGGTTGTTTGTGAATCAGGTCCAAAGTGACAGTCCCTCCTGATCGACGAGGCATGCACGTACAGAGAACAGCATCAGGAAGACTAGGGCTTGGGCCCAATCAAAACCCCCCTAATGCCTAAGTCATACTAGCGATTTATGGCAGTAGTATGATAGTAAAACTAGAGTTTGTAGAGCGTACCACTTGCGGTCTAAGAGACTATTTATAGGGTTAACCCTTTGTCCATGTTACCACAATTGTCATTTCTTCGGCCAATAGACTTCTTAAGAGTTTTTATCAAAATAAGACTCTCATGAGGAGGCTGGGCCCTGTAGGGTATGACTTGGGCATGGGCTCGATGTAGTTAGGCTTGAGATAGTTTGGTGGGCTCTGTTCAGTAAAGTTTCTTATTGTGTTGAGGCCCACTGGGGGCATCACAGGCGTCGCGTGTTTGGGCATGGCCCACACATTTGTCCCGGAGACTGGGATCTCTAGCTGGTGCGGACACGTGGCCTGATCTAGCGGTTCTGTCGAAAGAATGGCTTTGATCATTGGGATGTTTGTCTCAAGGTTGATAGTTTGGGTATTTCGTATGACGTATAAGTGATTGGTCTTGACCCTGAGGCCTTGGGGTTTGACTTTTAGCCTTTGAAGTTGAGGTTTCTTCCTTGGGGCTGGAGCTCAATATTTGCCCACAAAGTTAAGACAGACCTGGGGATTGACCTTCAAGCTTTTAGCTCCAGGTTATTTGAGCACAAACTCGTCTTTAAGTCATTGAGTCGGAAATCGAGGTTTGGCCTTCAGGCTGGAACCCTAGCTGCTTCGTTCATTTCTTCGTTCACACTAGGTTCTGTTTTTTTTTTTTTAAGCTGGAACTCAGTTAATGCCTTCAAGCATGAATTCGATTTTTGACCTTCGAACTGGAGCTCGAGGTTCTTTCTTTAGAGTCGTAGCTCAGTCAGTACCTTCGAGCATGAACTCGATTTTTGACCTCCCGTGATTTTTGACGTACTCATGTCGATTCTCATAGACGACGCCATTGTTGCTGCAAAAAATATGAGGTTGTTTGTGGATTGGATCCACGGTGACTGCCGCTACTAATCGAAGAGACTTATAGGCACAGAGAACAATGTCAGGGAAACCGGGCTTGGGCCCAATCTAGACCCCTCCGATGTCTAAGTCAGACTCACAATTGACAATAGTAGTATGGTAATATAACTAGGATTTGTAGAGTGTACATTTCACCTGTTAAAAGAGGCTATTTATAAGGTTTATATCGATTGGTTTTTACCCCCTTAGTCAACTTACCACAGATGTCATTCCTTCTGCCAGTAGACTTCTTTGACAACTGGGATACCGAAGAGTTCCTATCAGAATAGAACTCTTGAGATTGGACCGAGCCTCAGAGGGTATACCCTGGGATGGGGCCCAAGGTGGTTGGGCCTCAGGGGCCCCAGGTAGTTAGGTCAGCTGCGGTCGGTCAAAAGTTTCTTATTGGGCTAAGCCCTGCTGGGGGGTGCATCACGTGCGTCACGTGTTTAGGCATGGCCCACACAGTGTGGGCTGAGAAACCCCACCCTAATGATTGTCAATCTTGACTTCATGATGAAGAATATAACGTGTAGAAACCAAGGTTCTTAACTTCAGTCTCTCTGTTGCTTTCTTGGCATTTGCCTTTAATAATAGCAAAAACAAAGGTACCTTATATCCAAAGGAAATGTTGGTCACAACACTCCAAGTCACTAGTCAATATTCACTGTTCAATTTCCTTTTGATAAATCTAGATGAAAAAATAAAATAAAATAAAATAAAAAAGTTTTGTTGACAATAGAGATGATCATATCAGTGTCTTCTCCAGCCATCAACTTCACATCGTTACGATGTTGATTTATGATGTACACCATCAAGTCAAGAGAGATCCATTGAGATTTCTATCAGCTTGACTCTAATTCTCAATACGGAACAGGTCTCGTATTAAGGAGCCTCATGATAATCAATCCTATCTCACTAGTATCACGATTTTAGCTTGAAAATGTCCTCAAATCTAAAAGGAAATTAAATGACAATTGCAAGTTTCAAGTTATATTGTAAGTTAAAGCTAAATAATCATAGCCCATAGATGGCTAAATAATTAAACATTAGTAGTAGATCCCAATACATTCTCAAAGGAGAAGCTGAGGAATAAAGCAGGTTTTAAAAAAAAAAAAATGTAGTTGGCCAATTCTAATGATCATCAAGCATGAGACTTGCACATCTAAAGATTTGGCCAAGCTTGTCAATAAAACCTGCTTAAATTTAGAAGGAAATGAAAAATAAGAAACTGTGGATAGGACAAGGTTAACAGCAAAGCAAAGCACCAGCGGGGGCATTCAGTGGAGAACTCAAGGAGAAGTTCTACAATTTATTTTATTGTTTCTACTGAATTATCAAAATTAAATGCAACTTATTTATTGATTCTGGAAATGAGAAGATCTTCCTACAGGAATTAGCAGTTACAACACAGAGAGTCAGTGATCCGCTTCCTTGTGAGAAAGCTGCGTAGGAAAAGCTCCCTTTTATTGATAAGGGAGATGAACAAATGAGCGTAATCTCTATACAAATCTTCTTCAATCATACCATTATCAAAACTTCTCCTATGATGTTGATTTATGAAGCACACCATTTAACTCAAGAGAGCTCCTCTGAAGAGCTCATCAATGCATTAAGGTTCTCTTTCAGCTTAGCTTCAATTCTCTATGTGAGCTTTGCCTTAAACACAAGCAGCCTCATATAATCATAATCAATATCCTATCTCATTAATACCACTGTTTTTTCTTGAAAATTTTCCCTCAAATATGGAAAAGAAAAATAATAAATTTGCAGTGAAGAAATCCAAAAGTTGTAGCAGATACCAAGACATTTTTAGGATAATTTGAGAGCTGAAGAGCTAGCCTTACCATGGAGGAGCTTGAAGAGGCTCCCATTTGGCTTGTACTCATATACCGCGAGCTTCTCCAGCTTCAAGCAATATAACGCGACAGATGAGAGAACTCTGGGATGCTCCGACCGACCTAACCTCTCCATCGTGTTAATCTCACATTAAAGATTAAGTGGCCCACTACCCTATTCAATTGGATTCCTAATTAAGGTTAACTGATATTATAGATGCCCATATTAAAGTTACATTTATATAAGTTAATAATCACATGAGGTATAAAGGGGCCATGATGGGTGGTTTTATCTCAGGGGGTTTGTAAATGTTAGACCCTCATCTCTCCTCCAGTAAAGAAAACAACACTCTCTCATTTTTTTGAGATATCCATCATATTTGCAAGTGTTGTGAAAAGAGAAGGAGACAGAGAGAAGAAGGGTTTGGCATTAGGGTTATTGCAGGATCAAAGAAAGAATCGAGGTCCTCTTCAACATTCATCCATTCTCCACTAATGGCTTCAGGTATGTGTTTATATGAATATGCATTTAAATTCTTCTTGAGATGTAATTGATTCTAGATCCATGCTAGTTTAATCCGCATTAAAGTTCTTTTAATATCTTTCATTTGGTATCAGAGTTGTGTTTTTAGAATCAATACATCTTGGATTATGGATTATGGGAAATTAGGGTTTTTTGATTAACAGTTCATAAAAATCAAATTTTTGATCTTTTAATTGTGGAATTATAAGAGGATTTAATAACCCTAATATTCTGTTAAAATTCCTCTAATTGTACAATTAATTGGGATCAAATTCAAGAAATTAAAATCCTAATTTTCCCTATTTTTGGCTTCAGTCGATTAAACAGAAACCGCACAGGATAACTGTTTCGTCGACTGTTTGTCGACTAGCCCATAACACTAGTCGACTAAGTCTTTTCCAGAGAGTTGAGAACTTTCTGTTTTTACTTCAGGAGTCGACTAATAATTTTGTATAGTCGACTAATAATATGTATAGTCGACTTGATATTTTGAGTAGTCGACTAATAAGGGTATAGTCGACTAATCCTTTTGTTCAAGTCGACTAACAGAGTGACCCGAAAGTTGAGTGGTTCTCTGTTTCTCTGTTAGTCGACTAACCTTTCTCTGTTAGTCGACTTAACTTGACCCTAGTCGACTGGGACTTCAACTATAGTCGACTTATTTTGTCTCAAGTCGACTATTAGTTCCTTGACCAGTCGACTAATGTATGTCTAAGTTCAATCATAAAAGTATGTTGCACATTTGAGGTTATTGTGTTAATATTGATTGAATTGGTCAAGTAATAAAATTGGAGTATTATAGAATTACTCAAATAAAAGGTTAGAGAATATTATTGGTTAGTTTTGTATTCATACGGTTTATTGATTTAGTAGTTGTCAAAGTGACCTATATTAGTAAGCCTTATGAATATACAACTACATAAAAGACTTGTCAATAAGGGTGACATTAAAGACAATAATATTCTCGATGGCGGTTCTAATTAGGAGATTGGGACTGGCCCAAAGGAAAGTCTCTTTCAAATAATTATGAACTGGGGTAGGATAGTGTAATTTATGTAACTTAATGGTGTAGAATTGGATACCCAAAGGTAACATGACTTACTATCTAAGTGACATAAATTATATTAGACCTACATAGGTGATAAAAGGTCTCACCTAAAGAGTGAACACTAGATATGCTTAGGTTTCGCCCAAAGGAGGAATCAAAGTGATATCAATAGTTCATCTTCATAAATTAAAGATTTTGTATTGATTCGAGGCCTTAATGTGAGCTTGTCCTATTTTGTTTCAGTGAACGTTCCCACTTCCCTTCACACTCATGCAACTAGCATTCCAGCCCTGGATGGTACAAACTTCTCTGAGTGGTTTGAGCATGTCCAATTCACACTGGGTGTACTGGACCTTGACATGGCTCTTTTAGTAGAGAAACCTGATGAAGTGACTGCTGAAAGCACTGCAGATCAGGTTAGCTATGCCAAAGCTTGGGAAAGGTCGAATAGACTCAGTCTCATGTTCATCAAGATGAACATTGCCAATAACATCAAGACTTCACTCCCACATACTACTAGTGCATCTGAACTTTTAACTGCTGTTAAAGACCGATTTAAGTCTGCAGATAAGTCATTAGCTGGCACCCTTATGGCTGAACTGACTACCATGAAATATGATGGTAGTAGAGGAGTTCAACAACACATTCTAAATATGACTGATAAGGCTGCGAAGTTAGGATCACTGAGAATGAAAGTGGATGAATCCTTCTTAGTACAGTTCATCCTCAACTCACTTCCTCCTCAGTTCGGGTCATTCAAGATCCACTATAATACTCATAAGGATAAGTGGAATCTGAATGAGCTGACTGGTATGTGTGTACAAGAGGAAGTGAGACTGAGGTAAGAAGGGCATCACTCAGTATTGGCAGTATCTCAAGGAGCTATCCATAAGAAAGGTAAATATGGAAGAGGTAAGAGGTTTCCACCAAAGAAATGGAATGAACCTGGGGAAAGTAGCCAGGGTCATGGAAAGCCTTTCACTGTCAAATACTACTTTTGTGGCAGAAAAGGACATATGAAGAAGGACTGCAACAAGAGGAAAGCTTGGTTCGAAAAGAAAGGTATGAATCTTTCTTTTGTATGTTATGAATCAAATCTTGCTGAAGTTCCTTCTAATACTTGGTGGATTGACTCTGGAGCCACAACTCACATAACTAATTCAATGCAGGGATTCCTTACAACCCGGAAACCGAAGGAAAGTGAGAGATTTGTCTTTATGGGGAACCGTCTCAAAGTGGAGGTCGAGGCTGTTGGTACTTACCGACTACTCTTAGAGACGGGTCATCAGATGAATCTTGAAGATACTTTTTATGTACCTTCGATTTCTAGGAACTTAATGTCATTATCCAAATTAGATGTTGTTGGATATTCCGTTTTATTCAGTTGTGGAAAACTCAGTTTAATGTATAATTCAATGTCGGTTGGACACGGAATTTTATGTGATGGTTTATATAAAATTTCATTGAATGATGAGTTTGCACAATCTCTTTTATCTCTGCATTCGAATGTTGGTATTAAACGTGGCTTAATTAATGAAAATTCCTCTATCTTGTGGCATAGACGACTGGGGCATATCTCCAGGGATAGAATTGAAAGATTAGTGAAAAATGGGATTTTGGATAACCTAGACTTCACTGATTTTGGTGTGTGTGTGTGGATTGCATAAAAGGAAAGCAAACCAAACACACCAAGAAAGGTGCCACAAGAAGTAAAGAGCTTCTTGAAATAATTCATACAGATATTTGCGGACCACTCTCCATTCTATGTTTTACGGGAGAGAGATACTTCATTACCTTTATAGATGATCTGTCACGTTATGGTTATGTGTATCTAATTCATGAAAAGTCTCAGGCTGTTGACATCCTTGAGGTGTTCATTACAGAAGTCGAGAGACAATTAGATAGAAAAGTTAAAATCATAAGATCAGATCGAGGTGGTGAGTTTTATGGAAGATATGATGAGTCAGGACAACATCCTGGCTCATTTGCCAAATTTCTAGAAAAGCATGGTATTTGTGCTCAATACACAATGCCAGGTACGCCTCAGCAGAATGGTGTTGCTGAAAGGCGAAACCGAACACTTATATGGTTAGGAGCATGATGAGCTTCTCTAATGTACCTAATTCATTGTGGAATGAAGCCTTAAAGACTGCTATGTATATCTTGAACAAGGTTCCTAGTAAGGCAGTCCCAACAACTCCTTTCGAGTTGTGGACCGGTAGGAAACCCAGTTTAAGACATTTACATGTTTGGGGTTATCCAACAGAGGCTAGAATATATAATCCACAAGAAAAGAAATTAGACTCAAGAACAATATCTGGGTATTTCATTGGTTATCCAGAAAAGTCTAAGGGGTACAAATTTTATTGTCCTAACCATAGTACAAGAATTGTTGAAACTGGTAATGCCAGATTCCTTGAGAATGGTGAAATTAGTGGGAGTCATGAACTAAGAAAGGTAGATCTTGAGGTGGTAAGGGTAAATATCCCAATACCCTTTCCTTCAAGAGAAATTGTTGTCCCTCAGCTTGATCATCAAGCTGAGATACCAGAACAACATTATGATATTGGTTCACCACTCCATGAGGATATCGCCATTGAAAATGTTGTAGAACCACCACAACCGGCAGCTTTGAGAAGATCTCAAAGGGAAAGAAGATCTGTCATTTCAGATGATTATGTGGTGTATCTACAGGAATCTGATTATGATATTGGGATAAATAAAGATCCAGTTTCATTTTCACAAGCCATAGAATGCAATGATTCTAGTAAATGGGTTGATGCTATGAATGAAGAGTTGAAATCTATGGACCATAACAAAGTCTGGGATATGGTCGAATTGCCTGATAACTGTAAGAAAGTCGGGTGTAAATGGGTCTTTAAGACCAAGCGCGACTCTAAAGGCAATATCGAATGATATAAGGCCAGACTTGTGGCTAAAGGTTTCACTCAGAAAGAAGGCATTGACTATAGAGAAACCTTCTCTCCAGTATCAAAGAAGGACTCTCTTAGAATCATTATGGCCCTTGTAGCTCATTATGATTTGGAGTTACACCAAATGGATGTGAAAACAGCTTTTCTGAATGGAGATTTGGATGAGGAAATTTACATGGAGCAACCTGAAGGGTTCGCAAAGAAAGGACAAGAACACTTGGCTTGCAAATTAAAGAAATCCATATACGGACTTAAACAAGCTTCCAGGCAATGGTATATAAAGTTTAATGATACCATTACCTCTTTCGGATTTACAGAAAACACTGTTGATCAGTGTATATATCTGAAGATCAGTGGGAGCAAGTTATTTTTCTGGTTCTGTATGTGGATGATATCTTGTTAGCCAGTAGTGATATTGGTTTGCTGTATGAAACTAAAAGCTATCTTACCAAGAACTTTCAGATGGTTGATATGGGTGAGGCAACTTATGTTATTGGCATAGAGATCTTCAGGGATAGATCTCGAGGATTGCTAGGACTGTCTCAGAAAGGTTATATCAATCGAGTCTTGGAAAGATTTCATATGGAATTGTGTTCAACCAGTTGTGCACCCATTATGAAGGGTGACAAATTAAGTGGGAGCCAGTGTCCTAGAAATGACTTAGAAAAGGGTCAAATGCAGAAAGTTCCATATGCATCAGCTGTTGGGAGCTTGATGTTTGCACACACTTGTACCAGGCCAGATATCAGTTTTGCTGTTAGGATGTTAGGAAGATACCAGAGCAATCCAGGAATGGAGCACTGAAAATTAGCTAAGAAGGTAATGCAGTATCTTCAAGGAACGAAGGACCATATGCTCACATATAGGAGATCAGATCAGTTGGAAGTGATAGGCTATTCGGACTCAGATTTTGCTGGTTGCCCAGATAGCAGGAAGTCTACTTCAGGCTTTATATTCATGCTAGCAGGTGGGGCAATCTCGTGGAAGAGTGTAAAGCAGTCTATCACTGCTTCATCCACGATGGAGGCTGAGTTCATAGCTTGTTTTGAAGCCTCGAATCATGCATTATGGTTACGGAATTTTATCTCAGCACTTGGTGTAGTTGACTCTATTGCCAGGCCGCTGAAGATATATTGTGACAATACAGCAGTCGTTTTCTTCTCTAAGAATGGAAAGTACTCTAATGGTTCCAGACACATGGAACTTAAGTACTTGGTGGTTAGAGAAAGAGTTCAGAAACAGAAGGTGTCAATTGAAAGTATAAGTACCACTTTAATGGTTGCTGATCCAATCACCAAGGGATTGCCTCCAAAGACATTCAAGGAACATGTTGTTAGAATGAGTCTTTTGAGCAATCTGTAAATGTATGTTTTGGTACTTGTATAATTGACAATATTGCGCAATAAAAGTTTGTTTCTGTATTTCCTGTTATTCAATTATGTGTGCACATATTATGTATGGATGTTTGTTAAACAGGAAATGTCTTAACAAGACAATTACAGGGGTCATTTGGTTATGGACTCAATTAGTAAGGGTTATCAATGTTGTGGTACATAGAAGGGAGTATGACATAGATGTTGTATAACCGCTATGACTCGCATTGGTGGTCCAAGCTAATTGCAGTATTACAGTATTTCATGATTTGGGCTTATCAGTTGTTGTTTTTTTTTTTTTTAAAATTCGTGATCACGTGTCAAAGTTTTTCAGTATGGAATCCAATGGAGTCAAAATATTTTTTTTGAAAATGAGTCTTTTCTTTTATTTGTTTTCTAAAGTTTTAACATAATCGGCTAGTGGTCCAAGTGGGAGAATGTTAATCTCACATTAAAGATTAAGTGGCCCACTACCCTATTCAATTGGATTCCTAATTAAGGTTAACTGATATTATAGATGCCCATATTAAAGTTACATTTATATAAGTTAATAATCACATGAGGTATAAAGGGGCCATGATGGGTGGTTTTATCTCAGGGGGTTATTTGTAAATGTTAGACCCTCATCTCTCCTCCAGTAAAGAAAACAACACTCTCTCATTTTTTGAGATATCCATCATATTTGCAAGTGTTGTGAAAAGAGAAGGAGACAGAGAGAAGAAGGGTTTGGCATTAGGGTTATTGCAGGATCAAAGAAAGAATCGAGGTCCTCTTCAACATTCATCCATTCTCTACTAATGGCTTCAGGTATGTGTTTATATGAATATGCATTTAAATTCTTCTTGAGATGTAATTGATTCTAGATCCATGCTAGTTTAATCCGCATTAAAGTTCTTTTAATATCTTTCACATCGTCCTCTGAAACTCCTGCGCGGGCACTGTCCAGTCCTTGATCCTCTTCACTGCCAGCGCCGTCCCTTCAGCCATCATCACCTTGTACAAGCTCCTCAAACTTCAGCTCCTTCACTGCTGGATTCTTCAGCACCAGCAGCGACACTAAGGCCGTTGGTCCAGCACTCTCATTCGATGAAATCAAGCACTCTGATCTGCTCGTCTTCTACCCAGTGCTCGAAGTACTTAATGCATTTGATTTACCCTTACCCAGTTCTTTCTTCTCATCCTCCCCCTTCTTGTTTCTGTTTGCAAGTTTGTACGCGACAAAGAGCAGGAGAAAGAGGCCCAGAAAGACGTAACCCGAGACCATGATGACCTTCTCACCTTTGCTCTTCGATTTGTCTGCATACTGTGGAGATGGACTCGAACTGGGGGCCAAGGCTGACCAAATGGCTTCCCGCAGAGGCCAGAATTGCGGGCATAACTGTCAATGCCAAAATCGAACTATGCGATTGAACCATTCAGGTTGTTGTCCTGCACAAGGATGGTGACTAGGGACCGAGTTTGCAAAGAGAGGAGGAGAAGATGGGGTCCTGGAGAGCATAGCACAAGGGAATGGAGTCAAGAAACTAACATTTTCAAATTCAAAATTTTGAGTGCTGGCGGGAGATAACGGTCAAGAATTATTCAGCATGTTGCTATCTTTGTTAGTTATTAATGCAAAAGGGGAGATAGAAGAAAATATATTCGAGTTGGATCCTTTCCTTTGTTTAAATTTAATAGTTACATTTGTCGATGAATCTGAATCTTTTAGTGATTGGTTTCTTTTCTTTCCTAATTGGATGTTGCTGATGGTCTTAGCACCCAAAACTCATCACACCCAACGATAGTGAATTGGTGTTGAAAGTCGATGTGAAATTAGAGGACCCTTCCTCTTAGCACAGAAAATTACCAAACTTTAGAATTTTTTTTTTTTTTTTTTTTTTGGGGTTTTTACGTCATTATATACTAGACTGCCCCCTATTTGTTCATGATGTTAATTCCTTGCCAAAGCTTCACAGGCATAAACCTATACAAACACCACAGACATTTATGATACCAAATAGAAGCTAAAAAGTCTTTAAATTCAATAACATACGCATAATAGTTCAGCAAATCAACACATTCATCAATTAGCCACATCCATAGAAAACATTGACAACCTTAACCAAACTCACAGTTTATGACAATCTTACCATACTCTTGCCAACTTCAATTCAAAATTCATTCTCAAATTGCAGTGGAAAGAAGAAAGACATCCAGAAATACAATAATATCTTGATATGAATGCAATCCTTTTGTTCAACATGTTCACTACGTTAACTACAAGACAGAAGACAAAAGGCTTCTTTTTTCCCCATTAACAAAGCAATTGCAGAGATCCCCTCACCTGTACCAGCTAATTCCAAGCAAATAATGTACCTCAGTGTTGCAACAAATATTCCTGTAAATAACGTGTACAGAGTTACAGTAATCGACACTTGGACGTCAACTTTCCAAATTGACTATTGAATAACTTCTATTAATTTCTCAAGTTGCTATAATTGGTCGGCACACAAACATATAAAATTTTACAGACCAACATCACTAGTAATTGCACGTTACAATAATTTTGGTCCTACTGAAGAATATATGAGTTGTATGGTAAATATCGATATATCTGATCAATGTGTGAACAGACTGTTGTTTATATTCAGGGGTCTGCATTTCCAGTAATGTCATCCTCACCCAGACCACTTTCGTTGTCACTGATCTCGCCCTCACTGCTCTCATCTGAAGAAGCATTGTCACTCTTCTCCCTCTTTGCATATCTCTCGCAATATTCTGTTAGAAAACAAAATAAAATAAAATCAGACTTGGTCAAAAAGAATTCCTTCTAGATGTATATATTTCACAATCAAGATGAATTTATACATTTCAAGCGATCTGGATGAGCTCACTCCAGTCGATTAGATGTTATACTATACGGCGTCATACCACGTCTCCTCAAAACAATCTGTCATGCATTGAGGCAACAAGACGTCACATCTATTACTCTACTATATCTATTTTATTGAATAAATGTCAGCATTCAACCATCATAGGAACCTTAACTATCTTATTTTATTCACAAGCTCCATAATAAAACTGCCATCCCTACCTAAACTATCCTATTTAATTATCCTACTTTATTCACAAGTTCCATGCAATAAAACTATTATTCTTTAAGTATTGCACATCACTCTGCACAAAAAATTTGGAAGTGAACCAATGAATTATCAGGATGTTGGATAAGTAAATTTCTACATATAAACAAATTTAAAATCAAATATTTTTCTACATCAATAAAAAAAAAAATTCTTCTCTTTTGATTTTTCTCTACTATCATACCAAAGAAATCTTTTAGATATAAAAAAAATTATCAACTGATAATGTACTTTAACAGAAATTTCTCGGAAACACAGAACAGAACTTTAAATTTTAGACGAAAAGATTACTCTCAGCAAATTGCAAGAGTGAGCTTAGCTCAAGCAGTATAACACTTTCTTCTCTAGGGAAAGGTTGTGGGTTCGAATTTTCCCTTGCAGTGTGAGAGAGGGGATTTTCAAAATTAAAATGTAAAGCTGTACCATTGGAGGCTGATTACTTAAACGACTTGAGTTCACGATGCATTAAATGCCTTCCGAGATCCATTCTGGTCCATGTGCACAGTTGAAAGACCAATTATGAATCATGTAGTAATAAATCTCTCTTTTCTAAGAGTTTTTCTCCTTACATGGGAGCTTCTTTCCCCACCTATAGGGTATTCTCTCTTCTTCCTTTGGAGTGTCTTCCTTCTCCTTTGTAGTCATCCTCCTCTCTATGATGTAAGCCTACGGTTATTTCTCCAAAGAAAAAAATGCTTGTGGATAGCAGACAATAGGTTTTAAAAGATAGCATAGTTCTTATTTTAGTTTACCTGTGATAATAAAGTGGGTGACTCCTGAACTCTCCCCTAGGAAATTACTCTAAGCATACTTGGAGCCCGCTTGAACCAAAGTGATTACCACTATTCTAGAAAAGTTTAAAACCACATCTAAGTTCCATAATGAATCAATGATCAATGCAGACTAAGTATTGTCTCTACATCATGAAGATAGAGAAGGAGACCACTCTGTATAGGTATTCAATAAAAGAGATATCTAGTGTCATTCTCACTGCGCTACCAAAATGAATTATAATTCATTAGATGGTAACTAAGATGCCAAGGCATATATCAAAACCCAAAATGTCAGAAGTTATCAAGCCTGAGAAAAAGAGTCAATCTTTGACCAAAAAAACCGGTTCAGTTAATTCTGTCGCCAAGGTCTGCAGGCAAGATCCAACCGACCAACATCTGATGATACATGGGTATGTAGCACCATTTTAACGAGACAGACTCTATATGGAACAATTTTTTTTTTTTTAAATTTCATACAACTGCTAACTTTTTCTCTCAGTATCCAGCCCCAGAAATTAATTTCATCAGTCAAAATTTACCTCTGATCTACCAGATAATCGAAGTTATCCAGACACCTGTACCACATCGAATGATCTAAAAGTTCCTAGGGCCTCAGAAAAAAAATTCTTAACTCTCAGATAGGACATTCTACTTAGCCAGACTTCCCATATGCTTGAGGCTATCAGCAGCCAAATTTTTTCTGGATACGATCACCCTGAATAGAAATATTGAGTCTGAACTGGTTACAAGATAAATGGAGGATAGAAGAACAGGAAATAGAACCTCCATTGCCCTCAGAGCTTAGAGTCACATACACACGTATATAGGACCTGTACTGCAATGAGGATTTCCCAATCCCCACAAATAAGTGGAGCGTAGTGACACAACATAAACATGTTGTGTAGAGAGATTCAAACAGATGGCCTAGTAGTGAACATAAGAATATATGTGGACACACACATTTATTGCCTTATACAATATAAAAGAAAAGGAGGGAAAACTAAGAAATAGTTTCATCAGGAAAACTGATAATATCAGATGCATACGATGTGGTCAAGGCAATAAAGCAGACAGTAAAATATCAAGGATATTGTATGGCCAAGATGGCTTCAGGATACATGTAAGCAGATCAAGTTGTGAGTACGAGGCAACACAAACATTCAGTACAATAAAAGTTCAATTGATATGAGAGGCTCTTGTTTTGTGCAATAAGTATAACTTGTTTGCAGACATACAAACAAGATTAGTAAACACATAATATATGCTCATAAGTAAACTTAATAGTTAACCTATATTATATGCTCACAAGTAAACTTAATGGCTGCTATATTACCAAAAAGAAAGGCAAAACTAACAAACAATTCCATCAGAAAAAGAGGAGAAAGAAGATAGGTAAATTGCTAACTACTGGCATATAGTTAAATTGCTAACTACTGGCATATCGCTGTTAGCGGTGGGAAACCGAGAGACAGCGGTGAGAGAGGCGGCCACTGCGGCGAGAGGAAGAGGAGGAGGCGGATGGAGGGGAAGGGGCGGATGGAGGGAGAGAGGAGGAGGAGGAGGCCGGGGGAAGACGGAGGAGGCTGTAGGGGAGAAAGGAGAAGGGGGGAGAAGAAAAAGGGTTGCTCTCTCTCTCTCTCTCTCTCTCTCTCTCTCTCTCTCTCTCTCTCTCTCTCTCGCGTAGATGAAGACGAACGGACGGACAACTTTTGTGAAGAAGTCGCGGGAGAAAACCTCGCTTTGCTCGGTTTTGATAAATAAATATTTTTAAAAACTCGCTGTGAAGCTCGCTTCGGTTGCGCTTTGAAGCATAGTAGTGACAATATGTTACATAGCTATAGAGAATAAAGCTCTAGACTATGAATCTTATGCTATTTTTTATGAAGCTTATGCTATACAACTTTTTGAACTGAAGTTTATGCTTCAATATAAAGATTTTCATACCCGTCTCGCATGTTTCTGTTCTACATCTTTTGTTGATGGTCTGAACCAATTCACCTCCTAACAGCACTTATATTGATAACTACACTTACATCATCTAGTACATAGTGTTAGCTTTCATATTAAGGCATCTCTTGTGTCTTATTTCCTGATCACTACCATTATCAATCACAAACAAGTTCTATTGCTGACAATCTTTACTCTTATTTGCCTTCTCATTTTTTTTTTCCATTTAAATTAGACAAATTAAGTGCATATTGAATTATCTTCTTAAATTTTAAACTTATTTTACGTTATATAACAATACAAACAATATAATTTATATTATTAAAAATTAAAATTCTTGAAGATTATGCTTTTTGCTTCGAAGCTTACACTTCGCTTTGCAGTACGGTAGACTTTCACTTTATGCTTCCGCTATTTCAAACAGTACTATCAACTATATATGTAGCGGACAAGGTAATAAGCAATGCAATTTAGAAAATATCATCTGCATATAAACTAAGCTTTGAACAAAGAATGTTGACCAAGTAATGAATATCATTGCAGTGCAAGTCTGTATAAAGTAGATTAGTCTAAAATTCAGATGAAATCTCTGCTCAACTTCTTTCAAGTTATTCACCTCTTAAAATGTGTACATTCATTAGACCCATCATGTCTCAAGTCATACTTCTATCCTAGCATATTAATTTTGAACATGCACTGATGAAAATTACATTCATAAACCTACCAGGTCTATAGGAAACTCGTAATAACTTATGCTGTATAAGGGTACAAACCACCATGGTAAAAGTTGAAGTGTGACTATGAAACAATCAAATTCAGTAAAATAACTTACAACCCATTCTATTGAAAGGGAAAAAAAAAAACTTACAATACCATTACTGAACAAGGAAGGCCTTATGATTTAGTATAGGCATCGGGATTGCTTATATTCACTTCCTTATGAAAGACCGATGTGACTGCTAGATGCATTAATAAGAAAGTACCAAACTACTTCCCGAGTTGCTAAAACAATAATGAAGGAAAATAATCGTGGTTTAAAATCTCGCTACAGGTATCGGTATCGGCCAATGTTTTTTAGTAATCACAATGCAAATATGATGAATTGGCATTTCAACGGAAACAGATTGAATTTTCCAGAATGGTCGTACCTTTTACTTTTAGTTCATATTTTGTCTTGTCCTTCATCATCAATGATGCTGCATCACCATTTAATGGATCTGAAGGATTTGGATAAAGCAATAGTTGTGGAAGAAAGACCTCAAATATATTCAAAAGATCTGCAGAAAATGCAACTATATTAAGAAGAAGAGGTCAAAGAAATTCAGACAAATCATGAATATAGACAAAATCAGGGTTGTATACAAGATGAATTTGATTGTGCAGACAGTGTTTCGTTATTCGTGCCGTCCAACACTGAATAATAATTAATCGAAGTAATGGGGGATTAATCATTTTTTAATATTTTAACATATTTAATTATATTTATACACAACTACATATGAATATATACAATTAATTGTTGAAAATGCCTAAATATTATACAAGACAATATCTAGATATGGAATTATAAACCATGATATGATGAACAACAAAACAATATGAATAAATAGTAAAAAAATAAGAAGCAAGAGAACTTATCTATTCGCACTAGTAATCTAAAATTTCAAATTTTACAACATAAATATAAATCAAAGAACTTATCAGCAAAATAAGATAAATAAAAAAAATAGTCAATTTATCGATCAAAATAATAAGCTTTAAAGAATGATTGAGAAAGACTGTTAAATAAGTTAATTTAAAAATAATAAAACATAAGTATCATTTTATGCAAAATATACAATAATAAAATACATAATTCGTCTATTATTTAATAAATAATAGTTCATCTACTATTTAATAAAAGATCATTATCAAATCATCAATATCACAACATAAACTACTTAGCGATTCAATACACGCAAAGTAATAAGTTTTTCAAATAAAAAACAAATGAAATACCTAAATGATTAATCTAATTAATCGGGAATTAATCAATTTGGACTCGATTAATCGCACGAGCGCTTAATGTAATATTAAGCGGGCTGCCAATGAATAGGATTAATCGGTCGATTAATCCGATTTTTAGAACACTGTGTGCAGATTCACCCACAAATACAAAACATGCACATGTACGTAACCATGTGAATGTCTGAATGCATCGATATCCGGATGCATACATATATATACACATATTTCTCAAACACCAGCTCATGCACAACTTGTTAACTCAACCTGTACTGAAAAGAATAGGGTAATTGCTTGAAACCCCCAACATTTCTCAAGATTTACACTATTCTACCTAACATTTTTTTCGTCTTCACTTAACCCCCCCCCCCCCCCCGGGCCAGTAAGCTCACCCAACTCCGTTAAAGTGTCTTTGTTTACTTTTATTGACATTTTTATCCTTCCCATTTCTTGAGTTGTTATAAAGTAACTCCAACCCATCACCTCCTCTTGAAACCACCCATCACCTTGAACTTCACCTCAACCCATCACCTTTACTTACCGTTGCAACCTAGAAACCCTCTTCTCAACCACTTTGATCCCCTCTTCTCACTGCTACTTCCTCACCTCACTCTAATTGTTATCCCATCATCCCTTTCTTCTTCCTCTTTCAAATTCTCACTCTTACTTTCTTTAAAGTCCTATCTTCCTCCTGTTCTTGAGCTCTTAGAATTCACAAAGAATTCAAAATCAAAATCAAAACCAAAATCAAGAAAAATGATATGGGAAAGAAAGAAGAATCCCATCAAAATTCTAGAAGAAGACAAGAACGTCAACGAACCCAACGCAATCAAAAAACTCTCCTCCACGTTCTCTCTAACTCCTTCCTTGACTCTCCAAGCTCAAAACCCCAACAAACCTACAGTAATAACTACTATCAAACCAATCACCGCATTAACACGCATTCCAAACCCTTATTCTCACTGCCGCTACTCGCACCCACTACAACATCGTCGCCCTCAGCCAGAACTCCACCTTGCCCATTCCCGTACCCAATTAAAAATGAAATAAAATCATGTAGCCCATTGAATACCCCTTATATAACTTAAGGGTAAAATGGTCATTACACAAAACAAATCAACAGACTTGGGTGAGATCATGGTGGGGGTAAGTGAGACGAAAACAAGAAAAGGGGTGGATAGTAAAAATCTTGAAAACATGGGGGGTTGAGCAATACCCAAAAAAGAAGTTGTGTAAACTATAAGAAACAAACTTCGAACTATGCCAAAAATCCCTCTACAATCTTGAATCTTCCACTAAAAGTTAAACATTACCCTTGCCCAAAATACCTACTTGTCAAATTTCTCCCTTGCCTTCACTCCACTACTCCAAAGTTAGAAAAATGTCAGAAAACAATCAATTCATGTGAAATGATATTTATATCGAGTTTATGATATTTCATGCACATTAGGTGTTCCCCCAAATTTTAGAATAAGTCGAAGGGGAAGATGTGTCACTTGAGGGTATTAATTCAAGGAGGCTTCACATCCATTTTTTTCACTTGGAAATGCTAAGCAAATGTTTGAGAACTTGTGTGTGTGTGTTGGGGGGTTTCTTCTCTTTTGTGAGTGTGTGCGCGTGCGCACGTGTTAGGTCTGTTAGGGGGGAGTGTTGGCTTGGCTCTTTTCTGTCAGTCAACCTGTTGAGTGTACATCCTATATATATGAAGTATGCAACAATAAATCACTGTGCAACTGTATCATTGGAGTACACCACTAGAGCACTCTGTGGGTTTCATTTTTTCTCCTTTTTCGATTTAACAAAATGAAGTTATCCAAGATTCATGGTGTCACATTGATACGTTTTACATACAATACTAGGTCTTACCAAACATTGGACTCCAAGATTGATTAATAACATCCAAGCATATAGATCCTGACCTGCAATTTTGTAAACAATAGATGCATTAATAAAGCAGAAGGCAAGGAGTGTAAACACAACAGTAAAATGAACTCTTGCCAAGAAAAATCAAAAAACGTATTTATTTTTTACAATTATATAATATCAAAGAATATTCCTCATCTTCCTCCAGGATAATCAAACTCATTAAAAAATTCAGTCAGAATTTTAAATTTCAGTTTTTGTATGACATTCTATTGGTAAGAATGAGTTTCAAATTTTAAAATTCTCACTTAGCATATACAGTACATTAAGTAAAAATGAGTAATACTCACAGCTCATCAACATTAGGATGAAAAATTTTGTTCAGAAAGCCAATAGATGGTGACTTGAAGGGATAAGCATCTGGAAGTTCAACGCGGACTTTCCAGACCCCGCCTTCATAAGGACCTGCAAGAACCAAATTTAAAGTCATGATACAATACAAGAATGCCTAAAATCATGATATAAATGGTGGGGCATCTGCCCCTAGGATCATGATAAAGCATGATCTATACACATACATAAGCCCTATGCTCATGAAATTCTCATGCCTTTAGTGCAATGTCATCACCAGAATTGTCACATGTACTACCATCATGATCCATAATAATACCAGGCAGTTGAAAAAAAAAAAGATGGCCTTTGTGCCTTATTTGCATTTTTGTTTGATCTCATTAATGCCCCCATGCGCCTTCTTATGATTCAGGTGCTGAAACTGTATTAGGAGATTTCTCAATAATCTAACACTTTTATCTACAAGAACTCCTGACACCACAAGGGCCATAAACATGAATCCCTTGAGGATTTCTAAAATAGACACTTTATGTAACTAGGGCTGGCAATGGGCAATGAACCTGTTTACCCCGTTTTATAGGGAAAATGGCCAGATTTTCTTACCCTTTTATCAAAACATGTAGGGTACGAGTAAGATATTTATACATACCTTTTACATATTTAAGATAAATAAATAAATGGTTACTTAATTAGTTCATACTCAAATGAATTGGATGAAGTGTACATAATTGTTACCTATATATATTTTTTTGGTGCTTAAAGACAGGGAGCCAAAAATTTGAGGCAGGTGGGGAACTACAATTAACCAATATATATTGTCTCATGACGATATGTTTATATCATAACATTTCCAAACTTTAACAGGCTATCAAGCATAGACAAATTGATGGGGACATCACACCTATTCTTTTTCGCACGTATCAGCGTCATCATCGTCGTGTTACAACGGCCTATCTTTAGTTCTAATTTTGAGTCATAATTAGTTGTGATTTTTTATTTATTTTTTTGGACGATTGTTCACTACATGTGTCATAGTTGTCGTTGGTTTTTATTTGAATTCATTTGGACTCCTTTTGAGTCAGTATTTAGAGTCTTAATTGAATCTAGTTGATTATGTCTTACTCTAGACTTGTATGGATTTTTAGTTTCTATTGTTTAGCCCCATATCGAGTATATGATGAAAAATTTCTCTTCGTAGGAGTCTATTTAAAGAGACTCAATTCAATGAATAAAGTAATGAATGATTGATTAAAAAAATTTTACTATTAGTATTGATTTGATCTCATTTTGATTAAGTTAACTGGTGGTAAAGCCAAGAACCGGGTTGCGATCCGATTTCATACCTCAATCTAAATTTTTATTTTTGATTTCATATCAAATTGGTATCAAAGTCAAAATCATGCTTTTTCTTCCTTCCACAAAAATTTTCCCTTCCACAAAAAACTAGCCTCCTCCTCCATAAAACCCTAGATTCCTTTCTCTTCTTTAGTTTCAAAAAAAACCGCAAGGAACATTGTTCCTCTTCCCCATTGTTCGCTCACACCATCTTCGATAACCTTGACGCCCCGCCGCTGACTCCTCTGCACTGCTGATGAGATCACAGTCTGCTCCTCCCACTATCGGCATCGGCATCAAATATACAAATCAGACCTCTTCTTAGACCTTTAACCTCCTCTGCATTGCTAGCAACATCGACAGTCGCCAAGATCTCCAGATCAGCCTTGTCATCACCACCGCCACCTCGCTGTCAACCCCCACATCTCCCCCAACCTTCACCATTGCTATCAGATCACGATGTCTCAGATGACACCACCAGATCTCTTCCCTGGGTTCGTCGTCGCATCTCCTTTAACCTCCAATTACGCCACACCCCTACATTTGTCTTCATCATCATTGTCATCGCCTGCCCTCACCATGATGGTTATCGTCACACCATCATCATTGTCCACCCACTCTGCAAGAGCCATCGGCATCGGAGAAAGAGAGCAGGTGATAGACTGATGTTGTTATCGAGTATGCACTCAATCTCATCAGAATTCGAATAGAGTTTAAGTAAACCCACCAGCATCAGATCAATTCGTCAAGAGTCTGAATGTCGGGAGACTCTGATTTCAGGCTCACTCTCCGATTGTGTCAGCTTCAGGGCAACGATTTGAGCCTGAAGTTAGTTATTGAGCTGCCTCAATGCCTCCTGCTCATGGATGGCACTCACGGTCGAGAGCCGCCTGCTTCTGATCACGATCTAACTGGAGTTGTTGCCTTTCATCTGCTCATTTAGGTCGGCGAGCATCTGAAAGAGCTAGTCTTCGTGCTGTTGCGGTGGTTGGACACTGGCAGCTTCCCCCTAAGATTAAGGGTCAGTGTCCTTGATGGTACAGGACTGATCGGTGGATGGTGGGGGGACCGTGCCCCAATAGTACTGATGGCCTCGCCTTTAGATGTGACGTCATTGAAGGTAATGGTTTCTTTTCTTGAGGCCATCGGCGCTGTAGGAGAGACTTTTGAGGAAGTTTTTTTAAAAAGATCTTCTGGAGGGAGATTTTGAGTGTAGGGACTCAGCTCTTAATGAAAGCAACAGTATATGTGGCGGTGATTTTCCACCACAAAGTGATTGGAAGGTCGATTCTCACCACAAGCGAGAACAGAGATGGGTGATGTATGTAATGCAAAAAACAGAAGAAGAGGGACACACATGATTTTATATGAAAACTCTTAATTGGGAAAACCACTGGGAGAAAAAACTTCACTATAATTCTCAAATTACAAGAATAAAGGATTATGTTGGGTGTCTCAGAATTGGAGATGGTTGAAGGTCTAGAAGTCCTCCTGAAGTCTCAAAAGACATAAGAGGTCGTAGTCCCAAGAAGTCATAGTCCTTCTTCGTTAGAAGATGAGGTTTTCTTATACACGACTGAGCTGCTGGTGCGGGCGGGATCTTCGTAACTGCACGATTTGCACATATCGACTTATAACGGTCGCGATCACTGATGCTGACTTGTTGCGATTGCATGCAGGAAAATCCTTCACTATCCATAATTGTTCGCGCTAAGTGGCATTACACGTTATGAATGTGGGGGATTATAAGGCAGCGTAACTATAGGCAGAGATCAAGGGTGAACTGTTCTTGGAGCTGCTTGGCTCGGAACTAAAGTCTTCAGAGTAAAGAAGATTTAAAGGAGGTCAGGAACAACATAGACTTCAGATGAGAGCTTTGATGTATCTTGGAGAGTTAAAAAGTGAGGGGCACATGTCGTCATCCTGAATGGGGTCAAATTTTGACCACTACAAACCCAAAGTACATAATCAAAAAAAACTGCAATCTTATATACTAACAAGAGTGAGTTTTATAATTCACCAATCTTTAGTTACAAAATTGTTCTGAAAATTGTCAATAAGTATCAAAATAGACCATAAGATCTCCTTTGTTACATTCACCCCATATATTATTTGAAAGGAGAAATTTTATAAAATGTAATAAACAAATTATAATAATGAAATTTGATATATTTACGGCATGTTGTTCTTCACCTAATATTTTTTTCTTTTTAGAGAATCATCTAGCAAAACTTGATAAAGAGAAACAATAGAGCATGGAATTAGAAAAGATAAGAAAACTACAAGACCAATTAAAAAATTGACTAATTATCTTGTGTTGAGATAATAGTATTCATCAGTTTTATTAGTATACCTACTTCTTTAAATCAGCAAAGTTATAAATATACATTTTTTTTTTAGAAAAGCCCTTAGGCATACATCGTGGCCCCATATGGGAAAAGAAACCCTCGACATAGCGGGAGAAAGGAACCCTGTGAGCAAGAATGAAATGCCTGATGCATCCTCTAAATCGCAACAACCACAATCCCCATGAAACTGATAGTAGCTTCCATGTGCAGCCTTCGTATGCTGTAATTGAACCTCCATGAACTGCTAATCGAGCATAGTGGCTTCCGTACGCCCAAAGTCGAACCGTTGCATACTACACATCTTAGTGCACCCTGCAAATTTAATTCGACAAATCCCCTCGCTGTCACGGATGGGGGGATTCGAACCCATGACCTCCCACAAGAGAAAGAAGTGCAATGCTCCTTGAGCAATGCTCAGTTGGCAATATACCACTAAACAGAAAAGAATGCCTCCTTTTAGTCAAGTTCTTGATAAAAATTTCAAATGTGAAGCAGATAGATTTATAAAAACTGTCATATAGAGTGTTAAGGTTAATTCTTTAAGTGATTAATAAGGTAGTAATTATTATTTCTATTTTTGATTAATCAAAGTAATTATTATTATTATTTCATTAATGAAAAAATAAGGTGATAAATATTAGTAATCGGTCGGAATGCAAGAAAGCTAATGGATCTTGGGATTAGTAGCATATGCAGTTATTGCTCATATTAACTTTTATGAAAAGTGATGCTAGTTCTTAGTAATTGTTGCTATTTTAATGGACTATGATTTGTTAAAGCCAGATTAGGCACATTCAAGAAGTCAGGTTGGACACTTAATAAAATATAAGCAATAAATTGAGACTTTGAGAATATATAGATAGTAATAATTTCCGAATTCAGTGGCCACAATGTGGCTCCGCCCCTGCTTAAATATTGTGACCACAGATTTAGTATTCGCTTTGCATATTCTTAAATCGTTGTCTCTCTTTAAATTTTTTATGACCAACAGTTGTGGTTATCCTCAAATTTTAATATAACATGAGCATTCCCCCTTTTCTGTCTCATATCCTATATCCTTTGATTTAGCTATTGGATTTTGGATAAATGTATTGGACATTTGGACTAAGATCAATTAATTTAAGGCTTCATTTTGAGAAATAATTAGGAGTGTTTTTCAATATAATAATAATAAACCCATTTTTTGTCCATTTAACCTACAAGGTAGAGAAAAGTTTTACCATTATCCTACAAAGCAAGGCAATTGTAATTTCTACATTATTTGTTAGGTTAAGGGTAAAGGGTTGAGTATTTAGGATAAGGGTAAGAATAAGAATAAGACCCTTATGCTACTATTTGCCACACCTACTCGTGAATCTGAGAAAAAAACTCATTAATAATTAATTTTTACAACTATATGTAAATACACAACATTAGCAAATTATGAATTACGCTTTCAATACTCAAATCCCACAATCCCATAAGACTTTGTTTAGTATACATGAATATGCATCAAATATGAAATCCCCATGCAAATTCCCGCAACACTATATTTTTAATTTTGGAAATTACATGTCGGATGGTTCTAATATATATCGGCAACACTATATCGTGTTTACATATCAACCCAATAATATCATCAGATATTAGGGCCGACATGGCCGATATGGTTGATATTGATTGTCGACATTGACGATATTGATACTAGAAATCACTGACGAAAACGATACCGATAATTTAAACCATGCACTAAACATTCCAAGAATATTGGATGTCCACTATAGTTTGAAATATTGTTTGATAGCAATATGTATAGTGAATACCAATATGGCAAATACGATCGACATGAAAAAGTCGATTTATTGGCAATATTGTAGATTTTGATACCAAAAACCTACATGGCCAATACCAATATCTAGATTGTAAACCTTAGTTTTCACCAATTTCACACTCCATCATTTGATGAGAATATCGTTCCCTTCGTGATAGGTGGTGTGTTTCATTCTGGTGAAAATCTTATAAAATCTTATTTATCAAAGTATCCCTACTCTTCGTCTTATTTTTAATTCCATTCCCTCTCCAATATTGTCACTACCACTGTCGTTACTCCATCTCCCCACCACCTTTGTTGTCACCACTATAATTATCATTGCCCCCACCTTCAACTTGACCACCACTATTGTCACCACGACATTACACCAGCAATCCACCGTGGCCTCTTCTTCACACCACAATAGTCCAAAAGTTAGATTGAGAGAAACATGCCAGGAAGTTTCACATTCCCGCAAATCTCTTTAACTATCAAACATGAGAACATTATATTTCTGAGAATGCTCAAGCTATACAAGATATGGTAATGCAGCATTCCCAGGATTTTGATGCCTAGGATTCACATTGCCAAAAATCTGATGCAAGGTACGATGATGCATTTTGCGTACCAAACACAACCTAAAGGTGGAGAGAGATCCTGCATACTTAGAGAATTTAAATAAGTCAAAGAAGTGCATAGTCATGATGTAAAATCAGATAACATGGTTCACAAGCTCCATACAATTAGCATCACAAACTTCTCCATAGACAATTCAAAATTGTTAAGAAATGAAACGTCAATGTTTCTACTTTTCAGAAAGGAGAAAAGAAAGGGTGGTAATGTTATAGTATTGAACATGAATGTCTCAATCAAACCTGAAGTATATACAGTGTCATTCATAATCCCCATGAAATCACTTATTTCATTTTTGTAGAATTCTAATTAGCAATAAAACATTGCAAGGGTGTCTATGATGTATCCCAACAATGATAGAAAATGTAAACAGCATAAGCAACAGGCATTATCCTGCCTATTTGGACTCAGAATCATTCATCTCGCTACATCATAAGACAGCACAAAAATATTATTGTAGAACACTAAACAATAGTAGTTCAAGGTGAGCTGGACGAGTGCAACAATAGTCTGCAGGAATAACTGTAAATGGCCAATTTTTACTTAAAAAGATTTTGTGAACCCAGAGGTGTTCTTAGTGACAAGCAGATACCGAGATCTCATAGACACATCACTTTCAAAACAGAGTAGAAGCAACAGAAAATTTAGAAAATTATAATTTTAACTGAATGAAATTGAAGCCTGCTAGACCAATCATTGCGGAAATATATTTGAAAGAAACAATTTAAGAGAAGGAGAAGAAATATACTTTCTTTAGGACCATGAAACTCAACATTGAATTCCGTAAGCCCATCATTGATAGTCTCCACTGTATAGTCACTCATCATCCTACAAAAAAAAAAGAAAGAAAGAAAGAAAACAATTTATCTTCACAAATTAAAAAAAGACTAATAATTTTCTAAATGTAAGCTTGCACACCAACTTAACATGCTTTATGAAATGATATTTTGAAACATAAATGTTCCTTTATTATGCCATTTAGGAACTATTAAGGCCATGAATGTGCATCATATTATAATTTAGAGCAAAGACGCATAAGCCTAGAAATATCTAACCAAAGGCGATCAACTAAGGTATTCCCAACCGTTAGCTTCAAAAAAAAAAAGGTGAGGAACTACTCCTGCTCACAACTAACTATAACTTGCAAGCAACTTTCCACAACCTGCGCAGCTTTGTGTCCATAACTTCGTTAACTATGTTCTTAGGAAAGAACTTTAGCACAAATTAAAGGTGAACTGTGATGACTATGAACAGAAGAACTTACTCTTCTATATATAATTTTTGAATAGGGCTTTAGAGTTTAAGGCCCTATTCTTTCCCTAAAAAAAAGAACTGGACCATTCAATTATAATAGTGGCTGTATTAAATGCCCTTGGTAGAAGCATGTTTGGGAATAATATTGCTCCTTATTTGGTATAACCAACCAAATGTGTGGATATCTTGAAGCAAATGCATCATAGTAGCTCATCTCAAGTTTCTCTTGATCCAAAAGTGGCCAAGACAGAAACCTTCAAAAGATTTGACATGAGCTTATGGCTATATTTTGTAAGTGACATCAAATACATATATGTGCTCAGATATCACAATAACCAATCACACTGTAGTTCAACAAAATTAATCTACACATTTACATGACAGGGTTGTGCATTGAGATCCTTCATATGAAATGTGGATTCTGGATCAGAAAGATGATATCATCTTTCTATCATTCATGACTTGCTGCCCTTTGAGTGTCCTGAAGTGTCCAAGTATCTAGGTGACCAAAATGCCAAAAACCAAAATATGGAGTGTCAAGGTAAACCTGAGTTCAATTAGATTTTAATATCCCAATATTTAAAAATAAAAATAAAAGAATATAATGCAAAATAAAAGACCACGGCATAACTAACTTTATATTTTGAGTTTACACAACACTGTCATGCAAAAACAAATAAAAGGACCATTCACTTAAATTCCATTATAAGTGAATTCAATGAAAGATCAGCAAACTGTGTTAAAGGGCAAACTACAGTGTTTGATCAATGACTGCTGGCATCATTTAAAATATAATTCTTAAAATAGACGAATTATAATTCAAGCCCCCCTTTTTTCAAGGGAAAAAAAGAATTGAGTAATGATCTCCCCAACATTTCATTAGTCAGAATTTAATGAAACAAAGATACAGCCAAAGCACATAATTTAAGCCCAGTAGTATAACCTACAATAGCTATACAAACCTAATACAAAATATCAAGTATCGATCCTGGCAATACTTAGTAACTCAATATGGACCTTGTTGTAAGGATTAGCCTTCCTGCATCATAGAAAAGCAGGAATTGTTGAACAAAAAGACCCATCCTAACTCAGGCTGTGACTCCTCATTACTTGAATGAATAAACAACCACCAAGGCCACCACCTACTTTGATTCAGTGCCCAAGCACCCCTTGCTTGCACTGAGAACCTCTAGTGGAGACCATTGGTAAGACCCCCTTTCTCTTCACTGGAGATTCAAAGGAGGAGGTCGGTGAACCCCTTTCAACCCAACCAAGACCCATTCAGGAATCTGACCATGCCAACATTACCCGCTGTCTCCCCTCTTCTCCTTCAAGCATAAAGTGAAGAAAAAAAAATATCACCCTGTTTGTGATCCTGTCCAAAGTTACTAGAAAAATCAGCATACTCAATTGATCACATTGATTTACGAAGCCACCACCATCCATCATATGGGGTGATCGAACCTCTGAAGAATAATGGGAGTTGAAACCAAAACCGGCATACATGATTATTGCCAGAACAAACTTCTTGATTTGGATGATTACATTCTCCCCTTACAAGATTTGAATCACCCCTCGTGTTAATCAAAACAAAACTTCTTGCCAATTTAAGCTCCATCATGCTAGATATTGAAGATCTCTCTCCAAGAACAGCAAAAATAGCAGTTAGTCTCATTCTAATCCAATCCCCTTTTGCTATATCTGACTGGATCCAACAAACTCCTTGTCGGATCAGATCTTGTACTCAGACTGAAAATTGGCAGAATGCAAGTATTGTCTCCAAAAGAAAGATGTTTGTCGAGCACGACCCTATAGTGACCTTATCTGGTCTTTCCTTGAGCAGATCTGCTTGTTTCATCACTGCATCTAGTTGATTCGGGGCTGGATTTTGGCGATCAAATGGATCTGCCTCATCATGGTTGGATGGCAAAGTCTCCTTCAATCTCACTTGAACTTTTTCCCAGAACTCTAGTCGGCTTCCTGGTCGAATCCGGCCTTGGCCGATCAACAGAACTTGGTCGCTTAGCAACTACTACAGTGGTCGAATCAGTAATCCCTAGTCAGATATGTCTACCCCTTTGGCTAGAACTAACAACTGTCACACGATCTGACAAACTCATTGTCAGATCCAACCAACCCTAAGTCGGTTCTATCAAGTCTTGCATGGACCTAGTCAACTCTTGGCTGGATCCACCAATTTATGCTTAGAATTGGACACTCCTTGTCGAATTCAACCTCTTCAACACCAAAATATTGTTCGATTTAGAAAGGGAGGAGAAGGGGAAGGTTGGAGGGCGAGGGGAAGGGTCAGGGCTAGATTGCCACCGGTAGGCCCCTTCTCCCTCTGCACCTCTGCAGTTTTAGTTAGTTTGTATAGATAAAGAGATTATAGCAATTCTTTTTTTCTCAGTTCAGTTCTATTATGGACTAGCAACCTTAGGCAGCCCCTAATTAGGAATTTGATTGACAAATATGATGCAGGACGGGATAAGGGATGCACCGTGCCAAATATCTGAGTCATGATATTAACAATAGATAGGTTTGAGGTCAAAATTATAATGATGACATGTTAACAAGAATGCAGATGATAGGGTTCAAATGAATAGATATAAAATCTCTTATGGAAATTTCCAACAAAAAAAGAATTAGAACTTTATTTTATTGAAATATTGATGCAGAGTAGCCCACCACTTAAAAGCCTCCTCATTTCATGATTAATCGCTTAAATGTGTGGATTGATAGTTCATGAAAGAAGCGGCTAAGAAGAAAGAAGGATTAAGATTTGATTGGGATTTTAAACTTAATTGAGATACAATGGACATGGATTGGTTAAGATCAAATTTCTAAGTATCCGGATAAACTATGGTTTTGATGATTCTTGATTAATAGAGAGCGTGTATTTTTCTTCAAAGGGGATGATCAATTGTTTCTTTCATTATCTGTTTCAAATTATTGATTTGTTTTTTATTGAGTTTTCTCCCTTTCTTTCCTAAGCAAATTATATTTCAACAATAGCAATTTCCTTATTATGCTCTATTATATGAGTTAGATCTCAATGCAACAAGAGGCTCCTATGTCGACTCCAAAATTTCTCACTCAATCAATACCCAAGAAAGGCTCAAGTGCTAACCAAAATATAATAGGATACCCATCTACCAAATGAAGAAACCAAAACTTGCAACCACTAATAGAAAATACATTAATAACCAGAGACTTGGAAGCTATTGACAGCATTAAAAGAAACCCAGAAAAAAAACCACGAAAAGAGAATCTATCATATTGGATAACAATTTGTGTGATAAGTAATTGACTAATAGCGGATTGCAACTATTCACTATAACATTATCTCTTTTTATTTTCTCCTCTCCTTCTCGTTCCTTTAAATTTATTTTCTAAGAGCATCTCCAGAAAAATACAAATAAAATACGAAAAATTGAAAATACTATATGTTAAACTACGAAGGACTACATCTTTATTGATATTTAGAAGAAATACAAATATAATTACATAAAATCATGAGCAAATCTTCCTTGTATATACTCCATCCATGACCAAACCTTACTTAAACTATGACTCATAATATTAGCAGAACTGTATAAGACTCCAAATACTATCAGCACTATGTAACAAAACTTACCTATTATATCTAACGTCCTTCTCAAAATCACAATGGTGTGACATCAAGACTTTATTTAGAAGGGAAAAACAGAATTTAAAACTACAGTGCTAAAAACATATTTTGAATTGCTAATTTGATGTAAAATTGTTCAATTGTTGATACAATACAGAAGTTGTAAACCAAACCAAATTCAAATCTAAGTAGAAATGAAAGTTGAATCGTACAGTTATGTCAATAATGCATGACAAATCAAATATTTATCTTCTCGAATGAGTTTAAGATTTTAGAGATTTTCAAACTCACTATAAAAAAAGGTTTTAGTGATCCTCAAACAATGTAGAAGATAAGGTTTTAGAAATATCCAAATTCGGTAGAAGAGAAGGTTTCAAATATCCTCAAATTCAGTAGTAAAAGAGATTTTAGAGATCTTCAAACACCGTAAAAAAGTGCCAAATTCAATTAGAATAGACCAAATAGAACTAATTAATGCGTGTAGAACGCCTAGAAGCATGAGAATTGACTCCTAGATGAGACTTCGATACACCGATATATGACCAAAATAATTTCAGATGTCCAATCTCTATATTCTAGTATGTTTATTGTTTGCTATTCAGATAAAAAGAAAAAAAGAAAAAGGGAAAATAGAGAAATAAAGGGAAAAAGGGACAACACCAATGAACACTAACTGATCTCTTTTTCGTTTTTTTTTCCTTTTTTAGTAAGAGGAGTTTGAGGGAGAAAGAAAGAAAAAGTAAATAAAAGAAAGGCAGAATAAATACGAATAAAAAGAATAAAGAAAAAGAAAGATGACAAAGGTCTCACGGGTATGGTGAAAACTTAAATCAAAAACACTACGGCTCTGATACCATATTAAACTACAAAGGACTAAATATCTATTGATATTCAAAAGAATTATAAAATAAATAACATAAAATCATAAGCGAAAATGTCTCCTAATATAGACTTCATACAAGACTGAAGTTTACTTAAACTATGACTCATGATATTACAAGGACTCTAGAAGGCTATATGGTTAAAGAAATTCAAATATTATTAGGACTTTATAACCAAGCTTATCTACTATTTAGTACTGATACTTCATTGAAGAAGACGTACCAATGTCGGATACTTTTTTGATACTTGGACACTCTGATATTTGACAAACGATACGTGTCAGATACTCCTCTAACATATTCTAAAATTTGCAATATATCCTAAATGTATTGGAGATGTATCCTTGACGTAACTATGACTGTAAAATTAAACAAAAAGAAATCAAAGTTTGAACAAAAAGTACAGCCTTATTACTTATACATGCATTACATTTATATAACTTATCTAGTTGCTCAATAAAGATCATTCACATGGTTATTAATTTATATGACTCAAAAATATTTAAGAACATTAAAGATATTGTGTTCTTTTAATTTTCATACCCTTATAAATTTATGCTACAGAATATTAAGGCCCATTGACAAGTATGATTTAATTATTGTTGTGTATTTATACATATATGATAGCATATTTTTATCCCATATCTATGTGTACATGTGTATCTATTTATTTGGACACGTAAAAACACAAGTGTATACATATAATATTTACTGTATCAATGTCGTACCTATGTCCTAGTTTTTAAAAATTAATTATATCCTCGTATCGGAATCATGTCGTACCCATATCCCGCATCTGTGTCCATATTTTTATAGCTTATCTATTATATCTAACACAATAAAATATAAGCCAAATGCATGCATGATCTGAAATTTCAGTATCGCTAGAGGTATCAGTCGTGGGATTTTGGTATCAGAATCAGTAATCTCGCCCATTTTATTTCGTTGTATCAGGTCGCATCGACAGTATCAGTGATGGGGGCAATATTTCAAACCTTGCTCAAATGAATCAATACTTGATATGATAACTCTAATTCATGGCTCAATGCATTCGCTATCTCATTTTGCAAGGCTTCTGATGTTGCATCATGTTCATCCTTCAGTTTAATTCTTTCCATGAATAGACAATAGACTACTTGCACCTTCACTTGTCTCTCAGAACTATGTCCATAAAGTAGTGTCCATTTCAAATATGCATGGGACATGACACGCCTTGGATACTTGCAAGACACTTCTCTAAACACTTCTCTTGTGCCTCCAATCAAGGCCATGTATCCAACACATATTTTTTTTCTAACTTTAATAATAGATGCTCTTTTGACACTTTACGAAGACGTTTGACCACTTGTCAAAAACTGCCTTGATATGCACTACACGTACTATGATGTGATTTTTCTACAATTTTCATGTCCCATTATAATGGTGACGAGAATATACTATAATAATAGTTTACACCATGTTTCAGTGGCATGAGATAGACTAAGCTCCTCCATTAAATGATAAAAGAAGTTGAGAGCCTTTGACATATTACTCAAATGCGAAACTTTTATGTTTATCGTACGTGTGTGTATTGACATTATTGTCAAAAACCAATATAAGCCATTATGATACGCACACATGCACTCTCATATATTATCTTGCCCATGATATTCGTATCGTAGGCTTCTCAACCTTTGTCGTATCAGGTATCCATGTTTGTGTCCTTATCCAATATCCGTGCTATATCCATATTAATGCAACATCATTGGCAAGAGAATCTATAAGCTTTTCTTACAATGCAACATGGATCGTGAAGGAATTGATACTTTGTCTTGTGATGCTTCTAAAAGTAATTGTAACACACCACCCGCTAACGATGACTCACACGCAAACACATATATTGTGGTGCCAATATATAATCTGAGATTTTTTTTTTCAAGATCTATGTATTTGTATATCTACATTGTGTTATGTTTGTTTCCAGCATCCATGTTCCTCTAACATAGATAATAGATGAATCAATATGCTTGGATTATAGTGGTTAAACCTTAAAGATAATTACAGTCTATTTCCTCATGCATGCAACTTTTAGTCTCACATCAATCGCAATTTCTTTTACATTGTAACCCATTTTAAATTTGTCACGTCCAAATTCTCTTCAACAACCTTTCCAGTTTCTAAGAACGGAGACACGCACACATGATACAGTCAAGACATGACATCAACACACAAAAAATATAAAAACTGCATATGAAACAACAACAACACGGTAAGAAATGTCTTGCTCACAATATAAGTGTTTATATTTCATAACCTTGTCTTGGTAAAACCATTCCAAAAGCTATCCCTTCTTCATCTTTTGCATAGACCCCAAAAATGAACATTTCTCCTTTGACGTCACGTTGGTGACCAAGGATCAACAATGGATTCCTCTCAGTACAATCTTTCCCACACAAACATGCACGAGATTTGCACATAGTAACCACAAGTTCGCAGAGCAGATATCAGACTTGTCACAGTGTAATGGTTAGAAGATGACTAGAAAAGAAAGATGCATTGGAGCCTTGGAGGAATGAAGGGGCCAAAAAACATTACCCAGAAGAGTCTCATCTCTACTCCTGAATTTATCCAGGACAGAAATGGGAGTGTTCTTAAGAAAAACCTAGTCTATCCTAACGCATGAAAGAAAGGTGTCAAACTCAATTAGACGAAGCTATAAGCATGTGATATATGTCTAGAACCCAAAGAACAATGGTCCAACCATCAGTAGAAAAGCTTGGTTTCTTAATGTCATCAAGGCACCCCACCCCCACCCCCACCCCCCACCTCCTTCTCTTCACTTTCTCATATGTTACTCAGCAAAAAGCTTATATTTCAAATCTCACCAAGCTATCATGGCAAATCAATGCCCATGCAGGATAGCAAACGATTGACACAGATAGACACAGTAAGCCCAATTCCCCAAAGATGAAGGTTTTGTTTCTCTTTAGCTTACATCATGACTAAACTTTATCAATGCATTCGGCATTGGCACCAAAACTGGGAAGGTGCCTGCTCTGAAATTTCATCGAAAACCACCCAAGTGTTTTCTCAGTAAAAGAATTGCTCAACAACATTTTGATAGGAAAATCCGATGATGATGATTTTAACATGAATGATAACCCAAACTCAGCTAGTCTTATACAAACACAATGGATTACACATCAAATGGAAATCAGTGGTGAAAGCAGACAATAATTACACATCAAGAGCAATGCAATTTTGGAAGAAAAAATAAAAAGGGGATAACAACTTACAACTTCATGACATCCATATCTCGCCTCTTGCTTGGAGAAGTCATCTTCCAAATCTAATTAGCCCTTTATTGTTCTTCCTCAATCTGTTGTATTCCCAGATCGTATTAAAGGGAGTAACAGCATTGAAACCCCAAATGTTATTCAAGAAAACATTGTATTTCTCATCTCAAAATGTAAATGTAAAGAGTCAGAAAAACTGTGGAGAGGAAAAAAAAAACCTGCAAGTAAAATGGGGTAGTAATAAAATGGAGACGTGAAGGGAATGAAGTTGTAAAGTCTTTCTTTTTTTCCCTTTTCCTTCTTGCTTCGTCCTCTCTTATTTTGCTCTCATGCGATTGCAATGGGAAGGAGGAGGATCGCCTGGTCTTTCGCCTCTCATCTCACACGTTAAAATCGCGTCCCCTCTCTCGCATTAACTGCCGTCTATGAGGGAGTGGAAACGGGTCGGGTTCACGTCGGATCTGGGGTGATGGCCCCGGGCCGTTTTTTTGCGTATGGATGTCAAAAATAGAAGTATGGGCCGTAGTTGGGCCTTAAAAGTAGACCCCATTTCTTTCTTGTGCCGGGCCTGGGCTTTTGTAAATTTCGATTTCAATGTATGCATTAGAGGTAAGTATTCAGTAATTACTAATAATATTAAATGTTAACTACTTAAATTTAATGTACTAATACTATTGATTATTTAATGAAATTCGCAAAATATGTTATTAGTAAATAAATAGTAGTCATAATTAGTAATAAAAAACTATTACTAACAATTATTAATTACATAATCATATTTATAGTTATTGATATAAGTTAAAAAAATATTAGTACTAATTATATTAATTCATTATTATCTAATGGTACTGACTATTTATTTAATTTATATTAATTCATTATTATCTAATGGTACTGACTATTTATTTAATGATATTAACTATTTATCCTTAATAATATTAAAGTTATTGTTAAATCTTATTAATATATGACGTTGTTAAGAAATAAAATTTACTTAAATTAGTAAAAAAAAAATTATTATGTTATTATTATAATAGTTATTAACTCCACTAATAGTAATAAAATGATAATTACTTTTATTATTATAATTTTTCATTAATTTCGTTATTTATTAATGTTCTTAAGTAACAATTTAATTAATAGTAGTTAAAATAATTGAATGAAATAAGATGACAAATCGTCAAATATCCTACGAAATTTCTAACGTTTAATCCTAGATGTTCTAATTATTTCAATTGTTACCAATGTTCTCCTCAAAAAAATTCAAGTTCTAATTGTTATTAATAATTTTTCATTAATTTTATTATTTATTAATATTCTTAAGTAACAATTTAATTAATAGTAGTTAAAATAATTGAATAAAATAAGATGTCAAATCATCAAATATCCTACGAAATTTCTAACATTTAATTCTAGATGTTCTAATTATTCCAATTGTTACCAATGTTGTCCTCAAAAAATTCAAGTTCTATAAAATGTTCCACTAGAAAAATTATTTCAGTTCAGAGAAAATAAGTTCTAGTTGACTAAGAGAGTTGATTAATATGATATACCCCGAATTCAAAACAGGTTACATTTTTTTCTCTTAAAAAAGATAAGGAAAAAAAATACTCATAACTTGCAAGCGTTAGATAGTTAACAGGGTTCACTCACATGATAAAAAAAAATTAAAAAAAATAAAGAATAAAAATAAGCAAGGGGCACCAAGATAAATTATGGTCACTCCACGTAAAGAGGTTTGACCCCTGCCCTGCCCGAAAAGTGCTTTCACTTCTTGATTTGCGCCTCTAGGCTTGCCCGATAAATACTCTTGTTTCTTTAAGAGATATCGGCAAGTAATGATACATCAGATCCGTTATTTTGTGTTCCCGCCTTTGAAATAGCCTACTCCTCATGGGACCCATCTTATTTTTGGTAATATTATTTAGATATTACAATAGAGACAAACGTGGCTAACCCAAAGATATATAGGGGTTGTTTGTTTCGCCGTAAAAGGTGTAAAAGTCCGTAATTCGTAAATAACTTATAACCCAATTACAACTACGATGCTTGTTTGGACTGTAATTCGTAAAAGACTTACGCAACTCAACAACCACTCACTTGCAACCCAATTACTACTCACTTACAGTTAATTTTGTGATCATGCAAGTTTGTATTATTTTTTTATGTTAATATTAAATTTTTGTAATATTTAACATTTTTAATATTTATTTACAATATTAAAACTTTTTAAATCACCAAATAGTTAATTTTGTGCTCAACTTTTTCACTTACGACTTACACATTACAACAGATAAACACAGTAAAATACAAAACCAAACATCGTAAAACTTACATGCATGTAACTGTTGGGTATTCTGCTTAACAAGAATCAATCTGACAACTTATCAAGATCACTGAGATATCAACAATCTAATTGGCCAGGTCGGCAAATATCAGGTGGGAGGTTTTCCGTTCAATAGAACGTTCCTTAATTCAAGAACCACCTTTCAATTTCCTTCCTTGGTTTAAGCACCAATTAGACTGAATCCAAGTCAGTCACAATATACTGTAAAGTATATCCCCTGTATAAAGGATTTAATCCACTTATACAGTTTCACTTAGACTGAATCTAAGTCAATCTCAATATACTATAAAGTATATCCCCTGTATAAAGGACTTAGTCCACTTATACAGTAATTGAAGTGAGGTACGCTTACAGCGAATCTCCTTAAGACAATTACGTCCCCCGCACCGGTGCTAACGGGATAATGGACGCTGGTCTCCCAAGATACAACACTTCTTCACGGTATTTGGATAGCACTACCAAATCACCGTACGGTCGAACCGTAGTCAACCAGTACCTACACAGGATTAGCAAAACAGCGGTATAACGACAAATTTCAAATGAATATTTGTCTTACTCTTTTGGAGGAACACCCACTGTTGAGGACGTAGGATGGTTGAAGAATTTTGGCAGAATCTCCTTTAGGACGTCGCTTTGGATTCCCACTTCACTTGGAAGTCGCGGATTCCCACTTCGTTGGAAGTCGCTCTGGAAGTCGTGGATTTCCCACTTCGCTGGAGCCCAGTTCAGAATCGAATTCAGAACTTAATTGAGAGAGAGAGAGAGAGATCCTTCAGAAAGAGAGAAAGTGATCTCGAATTTTGGTGTGTCTGAGAATGGACCCCTGGAGCGCTTTTTATAGCGCTCTGGAGGGGTATTCTCGTCCGCCAAATTCCAGACAGAACCGTCGCAACCGATCAACCGCCCTGTCGGTTTTCCGACAGCGGTTGGCGAACGGACGGATCTGTTCGCGCGGACGGACACCCGTTGGAGATTCGAATCCTTTCGCGGACCAACTGACCCTGATTCAAAAAGAACCAGGTAGGGAACCCAGGCCACGGACCACGAGCCACGGACCCGGACCACGGACCACGGACCCGAGCCCGAGCCCGAGCCCGAGCCGCCGCCAGCGACGGCGCGCGTGCGCGCACGTACGTAAGTACGTGCATAGTTCCCTCCTTTTCGCGCGCGAAAACTCCAAGTACCCAAAGGGCACGCCCTTTGTTCTCATTTTTCTCTATTTATACCCCATGAGCTTCCAACACATGACCAATGTGGGACTAAATGCTTGTAGCTAAATTTAGTCCCTTTTGACTTTGAATTAGGCTATCTTTGGACTTGAATATCTCATTCATTCGAAGTCGGAATTGAACATGTAAATATACCACGTTCATCACAAATGGAAGGAGAACACACTCCAACCATCATCCGGTTGATTTGATCAACGGATCTCGCCATAATTCATCTCGAAGATTCAGCTTTATATTCTTCAATTCCAACAGTAACTCATTTACAACTATAAAAGATTTTATCACTTACGGCTTACGAATTACGCGGCCAATTACGACAACCAAACAGTTTGAGCTAACCTCCTGTTTCCCACTTCGCGGCACATTTATCAAAGAAATATCACCCTCGCTCCTCAAGCCTCGATTGTGTGATGATCACGTTAATGCATCTCTCTAATTAAGTTGAACAACAAAAAAAGCTGGACATTGATGAAACACATTGGAGCAAATTTACAAGCATTGGCCCGCACTGTTTCTCAACATTATTTAAACTCTTCTCATCTCATCTTTGATTTTTTCAGATTTTATCATGTTTTTTAAAAAAATATATTTTTGAATATGAAAAATAAAGAAAAACTAAAAAGTGAAAAAATTAATTCAATATCAGTCAGCTATAGTCTCTCTTCTACATGTAGGCAACCCTAAAGTCACTTGAGTGCAATACTGTTAATAAAACAAAAATTAACTTGAATAATAAGCAAAATAATATTAATTTTTCATAATTAATTGGTAAGGGTCTATTTGAAAGATTCCTCTAGAGTCCAAAAATCTCAGGGTCGGCCCTGCCCACACATACGTTAAAGACCTAGTAAAACCTAATGCTCTGATATCAGAAATCACTCTACTCAAAAATTCAAATTATTGAATTATGGACTGATAATGTATGTCAAACTAATTAATTAAATACTTAGCATACTTAGCTCAACGACCAAAATCCACAGAAATAAACATGTTCTTATTATTAATTTGGGCAGTTTTAAAACATATATAATTGCATATGCAGTTGAGATGAAAAATCCAATACTACTTGTGACAATGTGAGAATGAGAGGATTCAAATTTTCAGAATTATACAGATTTGATGATCAGCTATTAGTTGCGAGATAAAACCCAAAACTAGAGAGTGAGGAGTGTTGATTTCTTGATTAATGAGAAAGTACTGCTTCTCTTTTTATCCTTTTCTTTCCTTTTTTTTTTAAATTCTCTTTTTGTTCTTATTCTTTTCTTTTTTTATGTTTGAATAAAAGAAACTGATTCCTTCATGCTTGCTCTGGAGAGCTATTTGAAGAATAATTTTTTATAGTGATCAAAGGTAATGTTATACTATTGTCGAACAAAAGTAGTTATAGGCTACATTTTTTTTATTTATATGCTTCTTCATATTCCAGTTCTTGTTGTTGATTCTGTAACAGAATTCGTCACAGCTCACAGTACCGTGAAACGACCTAAGAAGATACCCAAATTCAAGTGGTGTATCCACAAATCTCCCGTCCTAGATCACTTGATATTTCAAAAAATAGACTTAGTACACTCAGATAATATTTGAATGTACTTAACTATTAGTCCTGGGCACTGACGTGGTGCCCAAGGAGAGCGCGAGGCAAGCAATTGGACGCTCCCGATTGAACATGTCAGAGCGTACTGAAAGAAGAGACACCTTTCAGATTAAGAGCACCGGTATTGTATCCACCTACGACTCACGGATGTGAAAATCAATAAGTGTTATAGATGAAGGACCGGGCAAAGGAAAATTGTCGGTGTATTGTGGTGGTGCACTGGCATAGAAAAATTGCCAGTGTAGTGTAGAATGTGCTCTGAGAATTAGGAAAGTGACCACTTTCTCGTTAAAGAAGGAGATGCATTTTTACCCGACAGAGGCGGTGGAGTGGAGTTGATAGATGCAAATCTCAACTTATCGGTTTAAATCTGCTGATCCTTGTAACTCACTGGGTTGAGTCTTGGTGGTTAGGATTAACATGCTGGAGGATTATTCGTCATTATCCCCAGCTGTTTGTCAAGCTGTAAAATCGTAACAGAGTCTTGAATGAGTAGTGAGATAAGAATGCTTAATCTTCTTCGTGATCTGCGGGATCTATCTCGATCTATCGTTGGGATGGAACGGATCGCTGCCATGTGGCTGGACTCTCGGATTGGAGTCGGAGTGCCTTCAGGAGGCAGTATAGCCTCAGAGCCGTGGATGAAGGATGCCTTCAGATATTAGGTGACGGAGACTTCGGAATGGGTTCCCGAGAATCGGTTCAAGTTCTTGTCACCAGGACACATGTCATGATTGTAATGTGGGTCAAATTTTGACTACTACAGATGTCTCATCCGCTTCCACACTTGTCGGAGCATGCAGATGGAAAGTGGGAAAGTGGAGTCAATGGAGAAAGTCTTTTCGTCTTCATCTTTGGAGTTTCATACATATAACCGTCTGGATTATCTTTGTGCATTTGTTGTAGATATTTAGGATCGACGGCGAGTTCACGCCTCTGATCGCGAGCTGTCATTTAGTCGCATTAGGAGCCTACTCAAATCCTCGTGTCGTTACGACCGCCGATTCGACTCCCAGTATCATAATAACTTAGTGGCGACGATTGATTTTTCGCCTCTTTGATTGGTCTATCTTCTCCGGTCATGGGCCGACTTTTCAGGAACTTGCATGTTTTCAAGTCTTGCTAATGGCGATGAAATACTCTGTCTGTCTATAAATTGGGGAAGTTCTGGGGGGGAGAGGTCATCTCCAATTTCTCAGCCTTTCAAAATTCGCCAAGATCTTGGCTTCTCTGCAACTTCTCTCTTGGGCGGTCTGTCATGCATTCTTTCTCCCTTTGCATCTGATGGAGGAAAGAAAAAGATAGGGGAAGGAAGAGAACGAAAGGCAAACCTTGCTCTCCAGAAATTTGGTCGGTTACATCACATTAGAAGTCATGAAGGGCCTGTTACGACGCATTAGTCGCCATGGCAGGTGTCACCATCTGTGGAGACAAACTAAGAGTGTAGGATCCAGGTTTGCGCAAACAAAGTTTGCAAGCAATAGCATAATCTTTGGATGCTGATCAAGAAGTTTTTATTTTATCCCTTTTATTATTGTTTCCCGCAATTTCTTATATATAAAAAATTTTGTGTAATGTAGATGGAACTGCGACCTAGATTTCGTTTTATAGAACAATGATCACTTTTACCAAAATCTTTTTTCAATAACAATTTTACAGTTTTATTAACTGCGATCTCAGTTGCAGTTATTTAATTTAATACACTAAATTGTAAGAACGACAACTACGATCGCAGTATGTATTTAAACAATTTTCGAGTGGTCAAAACTATCTTTACAACTGCGACCTTAGTTGCAGTCCTATTTGTTAGAGTTCAGACGTGTGATTTTCAATTAGTTTTTTTTATACACTAAACTGTAAGAACTGTGACTTAAGGTCGCAGTATATGTTAATGACAATTTTTTCATTTATTATACACATTTTTTTAAAAAAACCTAGCCATCCTGAGAACTGCGACTACGGTCGCAGTCTTTTATCTAGAAGTTACAGCTATCTTTACATCTGCGACCTTAGTCGCAGTCTTATTTATTATAATTTAGACGTGTGATTTTAAATTATTTCTTTTTATTTAATTCAACAATTTGTTTTGTAGGATCTGATTTCACATGGAGAAATGTCAGGAAGCTCAGTTATTCTTTTAGGACAACAGTTTTTCACAGATGATGAAGTATACAACTTCTACAATTCTTCTGCAAAGAACAGAAGTTTTAGTGTGAGAAGAAAAGAAATAGATAAGTCACGGAGGCCTCCTCCTGAAGTTATTTGCAGAAAATTTTGTGGCAACAAGAAGGGTGTGAAGAAGTTGTATGACAAAAGACAAGATGAACTTACGGTAAACCGTCGAATCGACACTAGAGTTGCGTGTCCTGTTGAGATGTATGTGCGTCTTCGTTTATTATCAAACCGAAGATTTTGGGTTATCACCAAGTTTGTTAATTCTCATTCACATGAATTATCAAGCCTTGATAAGATCTATCACTTTTACTCTCATCAGACACATCGATAAAGATTAGCAGAAGCATAATAAAATTGGCCCCATTTGATAGGTAGACCAAAAGTAAGGGCAACATCCTCTACTGCTAACTCAATTTGTTTGCCTGCAATTAGAAAGGTCATTGACTCTCTATCATACTTGTTTACAATTTTTAGCACACTTATGTTTAATTTAAGGCCATTTTCAGCACCAAACTCCTCATTGTAGAAAGTCATGAAAATTGGACCAAATGGGGTCTCCTTCATCGCATTGACAAAATCTGTCTGAATGTGCTTTTTGAATTTTCTTATGAATTCGCACATAGACTTTAGGCTCGATCTCATAGATCGAACCTTCAGTTCTTTCTTACCTATAGATGAAGAAACATTAGCAACATTAGTATAAAAATCAAGGTCACAGTCTTTTAAATAAAATTTTAAAAGAAAAAAGACTGCGACCTTGGTCGCAATAGTCTTTAATAAACTATAAAAAACACTCCGACCAAGGCCGCACTGTTATAGTACACTGTGACAGTGGTCGCAATTTTCTAATTAAACCAAATAATTAATCAATAAGGTCTTTTATTTCATCATACTACGATCAGGGTCGCAGTGTCCTGTTATGCTAACTTAGTAGAACATAAAGCACTACAACAAAAGTCGCATCGCACTGTTATATTACACTGCGACAGAGGATGCAATTTTCTAATTAACCTAATTAATTTACCATGAAGGGACCTTTGTTGAAAAACACCTAGAGGGGGGTGAATAGGTGTAATTGCTAATCTAACAATTCTTTTAAAACTATGATGGATGAATAATGCAACGATCTCTCAAAACAAGACAAAGAGCCGAATACCCCGTGAGAGGTTCTGAACTCCTTCCTCCCAATTCCCTTGAATGGGTTAGAGGTGCGCAATGCAACCTTATTGTATGAGAATTGATCGAACAAAGTATGAATAAAATGCAATGATGAAATGCACACAAGATATATCACAAGTATCACAAGTAATAACACAAGGAAATAAAACTAGATCTCAAGCAAGTAAATAAAAGCAATAGAGTGCAAGAGAAATTTAAAACAAGAATGGACACAAGGCAATCGCAAACACAAGATGTTTGTTTCGAGGTTCGAGCCACCGCTCTACTCCCCGCCTTCACCTCCGTGAAGGGTTTCTACTATCCACCGAGGACGATTACAACGGTCTACTGAAGACCCGAGCACCGAGCTCCACCAAGTACAATAACCTCTACCGAAGAGGTGTCTCCACAAGAACAAGAAGATCACAAGAATAAGAGTGATCACAACAAGATCACCAAACTCTTTTACAACACTCTCACTCTTTTTACAACTTCACTATAGAATGAGTAAGGGATTTTTGGCTCTATGAAGTGTAGTGAGAAAAACTCAGTTGTAGAGATGATTTTTGCAAGGGAACACAACTGAAAACAAGCTCAAGAAAGAGTTGAAAATGGAGAGCTTAAACACTTTTCTTTTCTCTTTGAAAATTTTGAAAACTTGAGGATTTTTCTTTGTATTTTGTAAGAGAGTCTTCTCCTCTATTTATAGGGAGAGAAATAGGTTTAAAACAATTTATTTAGACCTTATTTGCTCTGAAAAAGAACTGAAAAATCCTGAAAAAGTCTGCCAAAAAGCAATCTGGAAAACAGATTTCAGAATTGCACAAAAGAGGAAAGAGCCGTTGGGCATTTGCAGGCTTGGCGGTCGACCGGGCCGGTCGACCGCCAGCTCAGCTGGCAAAGAGGACCGCCAGCTCAGCTGGCAAAGAGCCGTTGGCTCGGGTCTTCTGGCGGTCGACCGGCCCGGTCGACCCAGAAAACCCGAGAGCAACTGCTCACAGTCGGTCGACCGGGGCTGTCGACCGACAGACGTGCACAAATGTGCACGTCCTAGCACTGGCGCCGGTCGGCCGGTCAGCCTAAAACAGGAAAAACAGTATTTTTTTGACTTAGAAAACTTTGTAAAATAGTTTTGGGTTTGAATAAACTTAAGTAACATGCTAGTAGGAGTATATAAACATGATCTAAATATGATATTTATTTTGTAAAACTTAGGGTCATGTAAATATCTACTAAGACATGAAATTAAATTTAAAACATGAAAACTTAAATACAAGACTCTCATTTTAACAAAACCAAATTGTGTATGTGTATCCTAGAGCCAATATCCAACACTCAAACTTTAACATTCTATTCTTACAATGATTCTAAAGACTTCAAGTTCTTCAAGAGGGCTTTCACCATATGATCTTCAAAACTTGATTTCTTGAGCCCAAATTGAGTTGACTTGAGTCCAAAGCACCTTCCTTTAGGGAAGAATCCTTCTAGTTGAGCTAGAATCCTGATACACACTTAAACAATAAACAATATTAGTACAAATAACTAATATGTTTTGTAATCATCAAAACACACTAAAAACGGGTGATTGTAACCTTGGGCCAACAATCTCCCCCTTTTGATGATGACAAAACATATAGGTTATTTAAACAAAAATGGAAGAAGAGCTTGGAAAGCTCCCCCTCAAATGATGCTATGTATCAAAAATGTCAATGAAGAGCTAAATACATAAGGCATTGGAAACACATCGTTTTGTCAAAAACTCAAATACATCAAAGTAGTACACCATAAACAAACAAAACAACAAACAAACTTATACTTTTTCTCCCCCTTTTTGTCATACATCAAAAAGGGTTAAACAAAACAAAATATTAAAGAGAAATTTATCTTTAAGAATCCATAATGCAAACATTCAACTCACCACAAATAAATGAAAATCTAGCATAATCTAGAGGTTTAGTAAAAATATCCGCAAGTTGAAAATCGGTAGAAACATAATCAATATCAATATCACCTTTCTCATAATGATCTCTAAGAAAGTGATACCTAATGTCAATGTGTTTGGTTTTACTATGTTGATTTGCATTCTTTGTCATGTGAATAGTACTAGTATTATCACAAAATATTTTAACATGATCAAAGTGTAAATCATAGTCAAGGAGAGTATGTTTCATCCAAAGAACTTGTGCACAACAAGCTTCGGCCGCAACATACTCCGCCTCGGCGGTTGAAAGGGCTACCGAATTTTGCTTTTTGGAAGACCAAGATACAAGACAATTACCAAGGAATTGACATGTTCCACTTGTGCTCTTCCTATCTACCCTACAACCCGCATAATCGGCATCCGAAAAAACTCTTCATATCAAATAGTCCGGTTTTCGGATACCACAAACCCATTTCAATTGTGCCCTTAAGGTATCTAATTATGCGTTTAACCGCAATTATATGAGACTCTTTAGGACAAGATTGAAAACGTGCACAAAGACAAACGGAAAACATGATATCCGGCCTACTAGCCGTCAAATACAATAAACTACCTATCATGCTACGATGAACTTTAATGTCTACACTTTTACCTTGTTCATCCTTGTCAAGCTTAGTAGTTGTTGCCATGGGAGTTTTGCTCACTTTAGATCCTTCAAGCCTGAACCTTTTGATGAGTTCCTTTGTGTACTTGGCTTGATTGATGAAGATCCCATCCTTCTTTTGCTTGATTTGGAGTCCAAGGAAATAGTTGAGTTCCCCCATCATAGACATTTCAAATTCTTCCTTCATGCATGATTCAAAAGCTTGGCAAAGAGATTCATTAGTAGAACCAAAAATAATGTCATCAACATAAATTTGCACAATAAGAATATCTTTTTCTACATGTTTTGTAAACAAAGTTGTGTCAATTTTACCTTTCTTAAAACCATTTGAAATTAAAAATGAAGAAAGTCTTTCATACCAAGCCCTAGGGGCTTGTTTTAAACCATAAAGAGCTTTATCTAATTTAAACACAAAATCCGGATGGGTAGGATCAACAAACCCGGGGGGTTGTTCAACATACACCTCCTCTTCAATAAAACCATTTAGAAAAGCACTTTTAACATCCATTTGAAACAATTTAAAATCTTTATATGAGGCAAATGCTAGTGTCATTCGTATGGCTTCAAGCCGTGCTACGGGTGCAAAGGTTTCTTCAAAATCGATTCCTTCGATTTGAGTGTAACCTTGGGCAACTAATCTAGCTTTATTCCTAACAACGTTACCCGATTCATCCAACTTGTTCTTAAAGATCCACTTAGTACCAATTGTTGGTCTATCGTGGGGCCTAGGAACAAGGTGCCAAATTTGGTTGCGCTCAAATTGATTGAGTTTCTCTTGCATGGCTAGCAACCAATATGAATCGGCCTCGGCTTCGAGGACGTTCTTGGGTTCAACATGAGAAATAAATGCATAATGTCCACAATAATCATGAAGTTTAGAGCGAGTGGTTACCCCTTTTGATACTTCACCTATGACGAGGTCCTTGGGATGATGAGGATTGTATCTCCAACCCTTTGGAAGTTGTTGAGTAGGCTCCACGTCAATTGATTGAATTTCATGTCCTTGAGCCTCTTCTACTTTAGCTTCACTTCCTTCATCATCCTTTGGCTTGTCTCCCATAGTAGGTGTATCCTCCAAGGTCACTTTCTCCAAGCCTTCATCCAAAGCATCTATTTCTACAACATTCTTAACAAACAAGTTAGATTTTTCAAACTTAACATGTATAGATTCCTCAATAGTCAAAGATGATTTATTGAAGATTCTATAAGCCTTACTAGTATTAGAATAACCCACAAAAATTGCCTCATAAGCTTTAGCATCAAATTTTCCTAAATTATCTTTTGTATTTAAAACAAAATATTTGCATCCAAAAACTTTGAAATATGAAACATTTGGTTTTCTAGAAAAGTACATTTCAAAAGAAGTCTTTGAAGTATTTTTACACAAGAAAACACGATTTGATATATAGCATGATGTATTTACGGCCTCGGCCCACAAATAATGTGGTAGAGCATATTCACTTAGCATTGTCCTAACCATCTCTTGTAAAGTTCGATTTTTCCGTTCAACTACTCCATTTTGTTGTGGAGTTCTAGGACAAGAAAGTTCATGCTTAATTTCATGTTCTTCACAAAAAGTGGCAAAGGGTAGGTTAATGAACTCACCTCCTCTATCACTTCTTATTCTTAAAATCGAAACATCTTTTTCTTTTTCAACTCTTTTCTTAAAGGCTTGGAAATATGAGAAAGCTTGATTTTTGTGTTCAAGAAAGAAAACCCAAGTAAATCGTGAAAAGTCATCAACCAAAACAAATGCAAATCTATTCCCACTTAAACTTTTGATTTGTGTAGGGCCAAATAGATCCATATGGATTAACTCCAAAGGACGTGATGTCATGATATCCTTAATTGACTTGAAAGAAGACTTAGTTTGTTTCCCAAATTGACATGCGTCACAAACTCGGTCCTTTTCAGAACTCAAACAAGGAATACCTTTCACCATTTCCTTTGTGTTTAACCTAGATATGTGGTCAAATGAAATATGGCCTAATCTTCTATGTCACAATCAAGAGTCGTCATCGAGGGCTTTTAAACAAGTAATATTACAAGACATATTAGACATATCTATCATATAAACATTACTTTCACGAAAATCGGAAAACACACAAGTATTAGAAATTCTATCAATTACTTTACAAGCTACATTATCAAAAACTACATCAAAACCTTTATCACAAAGTTGACTAACACTCAAGAGGTTATGCTTGATGCCATCAACTAAAACTACATTTTCAATTAAAGGGGATGTGCCGAGTTTTACATTACCAATACCGATGATTTTACCCTTGGCATCATCTCCGAAGGTGACGGTGCCACCTTCATGGTATCTTGATAGGGTTGCAAAGTTGTTGATGTCCCAAGTCATGTGCCTTGAGCAACCACTATCAAGATACCACAATCCTCTACGTCGTTGGGCTTTGGAAGGTACCTATATCATTTAACAAAATTGTTGACTTTGGTACCCAAACTTTCTTGGGTCCTTAAAAGTTAGTGTTTCGAACCCAAACATTATGATAAGATGCACTTAGTCTATCATAACAAAAATTGGCTAAGTGTCCCTTCCGCCCACAATGTGAACATGAGAACACTCTTCCATACATGAATGCATGATGTGTGTGTGTGAAGTGTGAGCATGCTTTGGGGGTTTGCCATGATGTAAAGGTTGTGTGGTATGAAGATGAGCATGAGCATGGTGAACAATTTTCTTAGGGGCTTGTTTCTTAGGAAACATGGCCTCTATCTTCTTCTTATCAAACTCACAATTTTTAAAACAATTCCTAATGAGTCTATTCTTTCTTTAAGCAAAGTAATCTCATTAGAATCAATTTGTGGGGACTTACCTTTATAAGAAATCTTATACTTGTCAAAATCTTTTTGAGTGGAAACAATAGTGGAATGTAATTCATCCTTTTCTTTAGAAATAGTAAAGATTTGAATATTAAGAGATTCATTTTCCTTTTTCATTTTTAAATACTTTTTCTTTAGGAAATCATAATTATGTGATAATTCTACAAAAGCTTCTCCTAGTTCATCCATGAAAAGTTCATCATTAGGAGAAGTGGAAGGGGTTACCTTGCTTGTGCTTTCATTGGCCATGAAGCACATGTTGGCGGTATCAATCTCCTCCTCGGATTCGCTCTCGGAATCCTATGTAGCTTTCATTGCCTTCTTCTTGTGAGGCTTCTTTGAGGTGGAGGGCTTCACTTTATCCGGGCACTCCGCAACAATGTGTCCCGGTCTTTGGCAATTAAAGCAAATGATCTTTCTTTCTTCTTTGCCTCCTTGTCATCTCCTTCTTCCTTGAAATTTAGCCTTGTTGTACATCCTCCGGACGTTCTTCACAAGAAGTGAGAGCTCTTCGTCATCTTCTTCTTCATCGTCTTCGTCGGAGTGTGTGGATTGGATTTTGAAGGCTATAGTCTTTTTCTTGGAAGGAGCCATATCTTCCCTTGTCTTTCTTTCCATCTCATGAGTTTTGAGGTTCCCAATGAGACCAATCAACTCCATCTCTTCCTTGTCATTGAGTTCCTTCAAGGTTGTTGCTTTTACTTCCCATAAAGGAGGAAGAGCCCGGATGATCTTTCTAACTCTTTGATCATTATCAATAGCATCACCTAGAGAAGAAAGTCCATTAGTGATCTTTGTAAATCTTGTAACCATATCATCTATGGTTTCATTTTCTTGCATGTAAAAATTCTCATATTGGGACCGAAGAAGGTCAATCTTAGCCCTCTTCACTTGTGAGGTCCCTTCATGTGTAACTAGCAAATGTGTCCAAATTTCATATGCGAACTTGCAATGAATAACTCTAGCTATGTCATCATCATTAAGGGCTTGAAGAAGTGCATAGTGAGCCCTAGCATTGGCATCAAATTCTTTGGTCTCTATTTCGGACCAAGTGGATTCATCACCGGGGGGTGCATTAAAGGGTTTGGTCACGACCTTTGCAACTCGACTACCTAGAGATTGCAAAAAAACGGTCATCTTAACCTTCCATATGGGAAAGTTAAGTCCATCAAACTTAGGAGGGGTTTTAATTCCATCGGCCATTTTTACTAAGTGAGTATGAATGAAATGATTAGCAAAATTAGGATCTTTCTAAGGTTGTTAAGTCAAATCCTAGAGTCCAATCTCTGATACCAATTGAAAAACACCTAGAGGGGGGTGAATAGGTGTAATTGCTAATCTAACAATTCTTTTAAAACTATGATGGATGAATAATGCAACGATCTCTCAAAACAAGACTAAGAGCCGAATACCCCGTGAGAGGTTCTGAACTCCTTCCTCCCAATTCCCCTTGAATGAGTTAGAGGTGCGCAATGCAACCTTGTTGTATGAGAATTGATCGAACAAAGTATGAATAAAATGCAATGATGAAATGCACACAAGATATATCACAAGTATCACAAGTAATAACACAAGGAAATAAAACTAGATCTCAAGCAAGTAAATGAAAGCAATAGAGTGCAAGAGAAATTTAAAACAAGAATGGACACAAGGCAATCGCAAACACAAGATGTTTGTTTCGAGGTTCGAGCCACCGCTGTACTCCCCGCCTTCACCTCCGTGAAGGGTTTCCACTATCCACCGAGGACGATTACAACGGTCTACCGAAGACCCGAGCACCGAGCTCCACCAAGTACAATAACCTCTACCGAAGAGGTGTCTCCACAAGAACAAGAAGATCACAAGAACAAGAGTGATCACAACAAGATCACCAAACTCTTTTACAACACTCTCACTCTTTTTACAACTTCACTATAGAATGAGTAAGGGATTTTTGGCTCTATGAAGTGTAGTAAGAAAAACTCAGTTGTAGAGATGATTTTTGCAAGGGAACACAACTGAAAACAAGCTCAAGAAAGAGTTGGAAATGGAGAGCTTAAACACTTTTCTTTTCTCTTTGAAAACTTTAAAAACTTGAGGATTTTTCTTTGTATTTTGTAAGAGAGTCTTCTCCTCTATTTATAGGGAGAGAAATAGGTTTAAAACAATTTATTTAGACCTTATTTGCTCTGAAAAAGAACTGGAAAACCCTGAAAAAGTCTGCCAAAAAGTAATCTGGAAAACAGATTTCAGAATTGCACAAAAGAGGAAAGAGCCGTTGGGCATTTGCAGGCTTGGCGGTCGACCGGGCCGGTCGACCGCCAGCTCAGCTAGCAAAGAGCCGTTGGCTCGGGTCTTCTGGCGGTCGACCGGCCCGGTCGACCCAGAAAACCCGAGAGCAACTGCTCACAGTCGGTCGACCGGGGCGGTCGACCGACAGACGTGCACAAATGTGCACGTCCTGGCACTGGCGCCGGTCGACCGGGCCGGTCGACCGGTCAGCCTGAAACAGGAAAAACAGTATTTTTTTGACTTAGAAAATTTTGTAAAATAGTTTTGGGTTTGAATAAACTTAAGTAACATGCTAGTAGGAGTATATAAACATGATCTAAACATGATATTTATTTTGTAAAACTTAGGGTCATGTAAATATCTACTAAGACATGAAACCAAATTTAAAACATGAAAACTTAAATACAAGACTCTCATTTTAACAAAACCAAATTGTGTATGTGTATCCTAGAGCCAATATCCAACACTCAAACTTTAACATTCTATTCTTACAATGATTCTAAAGACTTCAAGTTCTTCAAGAGGGTTTTCACCATATGATCTTCAAAACTTGATTTCTTGAGCCCAAATTGAGTTGACTTGAGTCCAAAGCACCTTCCTTTAGGGAAGAATCCTTCTAGTTGAGTTAGGATCCTGAAACACACTTAAACAATAAACAATATTAGTACAAATAACTAATATGTTTTGTAATCATCAAAACACACTAAAAACGGGTGATTGTAACCTTGGGCCAACATTTGTATCATCATATTGCGACCAGGGTCGCAGTATCCTATTAGGCTAACTTAGTATAACAGACTGCGACCAGACCCCTAAAAAAGAGAAAAGGGACGGCAACACTGCGACATCAGTCGCAGAGTTTTAAAAAAAATAATCTTAAAAACCAAACAAACGTTAATAATTTTTAAAAAAAATATTTTTTAAAGACTGCAACCAAGGTCGCATAAACTTAAGTCGTTAATATAAATAACTGCGACCCAGTCGACAAAAAAGGGAATGAAAAAATCACGGTGACCTTGGTCGCTGTGTTAAAATTTTAAAAAATTTAAAAAAAATAAATCTCTAATAAGATCATTAATTCCTATTTTCTTTTTATCTTAAACTGTGACTTGGATTAAAGTTTCAGTGTAAAAGATTAAAAAAATATTGTTTTAAATCGCATAAATATAATTAATTTTGATTCTTACTTCTTTAATAAAAAAACGACTCTTTTACTCTTATTTGCAACCATGGTCGCAAGCTTTAAAAAAAATTAAATAATTTATTTTTAAGAACCAAGATTCTTAAAAACTTTAAGAAAAAATAAAATTTTCCTAGAAAAATTCAGTTCATTAGACACTTTTAATTGAAGTTAAATTAAAATAGAGAATTTTCTTTAAAAAACAAAAAAAAATCAAAATCAAAACTGAAAAAAAATCTAACTATTAAGGGTTACAGAACCTTAAAAAAATATTTTTTTTAGGTTTCCCCTTTACCTTTTTTCGTGAATAATTTCTTGGACACCATCTTGATCAAATCTTTTTTTAAAAAAAAATAAATTTTTGAACGAAAATGATCGAAAAATTTAGGAAACAATAACACTAAAATTTTCGAATTGATGAATTGAAAATTTCAGATCTGTAATTTTTTTTGGAAGGAAAGATTTTACATACAATAAAAAATTGTGAGGGAGGGTATTTTTGTCAAAACGATTGTTGAAGTGATTGATGGCTTATTCGGGCGGGAATTTTTTGGGTTTTGTCCGCCAAAATTAATGACAAATCTGTGGCTATTATGTTGCCACGTCCCGCCGGCTGAGAAACTCTCTCAGCTGGCGGCTGAGGTCAGCTGAGAGAGACTCTCTCAGCTGGCATAACGTGATTGAATTTTAATCACAATTTTAGGTGCGGTACCATGGTCGCAGTTTTATATGAGGAATGCGATTAAGTCGCAGTATTTTTATGAGAATTGCTGCCATGGTCGCAGTCCTATTACACTGAAAATATATGATTTTTTAGGATTGCGACCATGTTATAGAGGACTGCGATCATATTACAGTAAGTTTACGACCATATTAAAATGATAGCTGAGAGAGTCTCTCTCAGTTGGCGGCTGAGGTACATTTCTAGACATATATATACACACACATACACTTCATTGTGTCAATTATAATTGTAATAAATTGCAACATTTTATTTATTTATGGAGGAGAAACTACCACAAAACAAGTAATGAACTAGATGTTTCTAAGAAACCTAGCTAGATACTCCCGATAACAAATTCCAGTGGTAAAAAACATTTGCTTTACTTTTAAATAATATCAATAACGAAGAGGGGAAAAATATATAACTAGTATGATTAGTTTGACTATTAGACAAATAATTATCGATATGTTACAAATTGTCTCACTTTCTTAATTCCCCCCCCCCCCTAAAATAATACTCCTAAAACAAGAGTGACAAATAACCGAAACAACAAAGCTAAGATTGGGAGGGGAGTGTGTACAAAAAAAAATTCTTTCAATTTTCTCTCTAGGTCACACCGTCTCGGTGGCGCACATGGAGCCTCCCCTTGGGATCGATCAACCCTTGCTATTTATGCACCTACTTCATTCTCCTCTCTCTCCCCCTCCAACAAACCTACGAGGCCAGCTAGTCTATCTTTCTCAGCTTTCTTCCTTATCCATTACCTATGGATCATCATGCCAAATTGATAAAAGCAATGAAGAGGAAACGGAGCGGGGTGGCCCGCCTACGAGGAGTGGCCGGCGCGCACTGTTAGTTCTAGGATCAATCTAACAACTAATAAATATTACTGAACTATCACCGATCTAATTGGCCAAGTCGGTTAATATCAGGTGGGAGGTTTTCCGTTCAATAGAACGTTCCTTAATTAAAGAACCACCTTTTAATTACCTTCCTTGGTTAAACACCAATTAGACTGGTATAAGTCAGTCTCAATATACTAAATATCAGTATAACCCCTGTATAAAGAAAATTAATTCACTTATACAGTACTTGGAGTGAGGTACGCTTAAAGCGAATCTCCTTAAGACAATTACGTTCCCCGCACCGGTGCTAACAAACTACTGGACGCTAGTCTCCCAAGATACAACACTCCTTCATTGTATTTGGATAGCACTACCAAATCACCGTACGATCGAACCGTAATTAACCAGAACCTTCACAGGATTATTGAAGCAGCAGGATTATTGAAGCAGCAGGACAAAGACAAATTTCAGGGAGAATATTTGTCTTTACTTTGGTGGAGGAAGGAGGAAGGTAGAAGAATATTCTTCTTTGAAGGAGCACCCACTGTAGAGGAAGGAGGAAGGTAAAAGAAAATTCTTCTTTAGAAGTCCCAGATTCAGACAACAATTCTATTAAAGAATCTGTTGAATTTTCTGAGCCCTCTTTCAGAATGAATTTTGCAGAATCTCTTGGAAGTCGCTTCAGAATCCGAGTTGCAGAATTCCCACTTCCCATTGGAAGTCACTTCTGAAACTGATTTGCAGAAGTTCAGAATGCAGAGAACTTGTTTTCCTTTTGCTTCTGTTGGCTGACAGCCGTTGCGCTGAACGGTTCGGATCCGGATGGCGGAGCGGGCATGCTCCGTGTAACCCATACCCGTGAGACCCGGTTCAAAAAGAACCCCGAACCCGAGCCCGTGCCGGAGCCCGGCCCGGCCCGGCACCGGCGCCGGCCGCCGCCACCAGCGACGGCGCGCGCATGTGCAGGTATGGTTTCCCCCTAATCGCACGCGAAAACTCCAAGTACCCAAAGGGCACACCCTTTGTTCCCATTTTTCTCTATTTAAACACTTCAAACTTCTATCTCATGGCCAATGTAGGACTAAATGCTTTTAGCTACCTTTAGTCCCCTCTTGGCTTTGAATTAGGCAAACTTTAGACTTGAATATCTCATTCATTCGAAGTCGGAATTGAACATGTGAATATACCACGTTCATCCCCAATGGAAGGAGAACACACTCCAACCATTATCCAATTGATTCTATCAACGGATCTCGTAATTCAATTCAAAGATTCACATATATTCTTCATATTCCCAACAATCCCCCATAATGAACGGAGATTCAAGGAATTGACACACAAAGAGACTGACTCTATAGTGAAAGGTACTTTAGAAAAAAAAACTGCATCAGGATAGGTGAATTAGGTTTTGAACCTTCCATAGCGAAAGTTTTATCGGACTTACTGGCTAATCAGTGAACTAGGTCTTGAACTATTAGCCGTTAGTGTAAGCCAAGTCAACAAGCTTCACACAGTAACTTTCCAAATCAACTTTGATTCTCGGTTGTGTCCATTTTGGCGCTAGACATTCTTGGTTTCAGAGAGTATCTTTAGAGAATAACAGCCTCCATAGAAATTTCCAAAGAGCCGACCCAACTCTATACTCATATAGGTGATCGTCCTATTAAGAGTAGTCTACTCTACTCCACTTGTTTAGTAACAAGATATAGGCATTATTAAAAGCGTTAAGCTTATCCTTAATCCACTTGTAGAAAGCACTTATGTGCACCTTAAGAATGGATTGGAGTCAAGCTCCTAAGTGCTTACTTGCTGAGTCAATCATAACTAATTTTTCCTCTTGAACTTAGTCCGTGGGATCTCCAGTCGCTAAGTGAGGTTTTCATTAAACTGACTCGGTAAGGTTAGGCTTTTAGACTCATTCCCTCGATGCGCAGTTTATACGCTCTCCACTTAAACCTTTAGTAAGCGGATCCGCTAAATTATCTTTTGACGAGATAAAGTCAATAGAGATAATTCTATTTGACAGCAACTGCTTAACAGTATTATGTCTACGACGAATATGTCTAAACTTACCGTTGTATATAACATTTTGTGCCCTAGATATAGCTGCTTGATTATCGCAGTGTATACATATAGTGGGCACTGGCTTTTGGCATAATGGTATATCTTTCAAAAATTATCGAAGCCATTCTGCTTCTTCTCCGGCCTTATTTAAGGCTATGAATTCCGATTCCATAGTGGAACGGGCAATACATGTTTGTTTGAAAGATTTTCAAGATACCGCTACTCCTCCTAAAGTAAATATGTATCCGCTAGTCAATTTTGATTCCTCAGAATCTGCAATCCAATTAGCATCACTGTATCCTTCAAGTACATGTGGATACTTTTCATATCTCAAGGCATATTCCTTGATATGTGATACGTAACCCAATACTCGTAGTAGAGCAGTCCAATGTTCATCACTAGGGTTACTAGTGTATCTGCTTAACTTGCTTACAGCGTAAGCAATATCGGGTCTAGTGCAATTCATCAAATACATTAGACTTCTGATAATCTGAGAATACTCCAAATGGCGTATTCCAGTTCCTGTATTCTTATGAAAGTGATGTGTGAGAGAAAAAGATTTGTATTCTCCTTTATCCCATATTCCTTGAATCTTTCTATTATCTTCTCCACGTAGTGAGATTGAGATAGACTGATTCCATCTGGTGTTCTTGTGACTTTAATTCCTAAAATTACATCAGCAACCCCCAGATCTTTCATGTCAAAGCTGTTGAATAACATTCTTTTAGTGGACTTAATAATTTCAATATTAGGCCCAAGTATCAACATGTTGTCTACATAAAGACAAACAATGATACATGCATTTCCAACTGTTTTAGTGTAAACACACTTATCGCATTCATTGATAGTGAATCCATCTTTGATCATGACACTATCAAATTTCTCATGCTATTGTTTTGGAGCCTGCTTTAGACCGTATAAGGATTTTATCAATTTACACACTTTGTGTTCTTGGCCCTTGACTATAAATCCTTCAGGTTGCTCCATATATATTTCTTCATTTAATTCACCATTTAAGAATGCAGTCTTGACATCCATTTGATGGATATCTAAGTTATGTAATACTGCAATTATAATCAACATCCGAATGGAGGTTATTCTTGTTACTGGTGAATAAGTATCGAAGTAGTCAAGTCCTTCCTTTTGTCGATAACCCTTGGCTACTAATCTAGCCTTGTACTTATCAATAGATCCATCGGGTTTTAATTTTCTTTTGAAAATGCACTTACACCCAATTGATTTACTGCCAGGAGGCAAGTTTGCCAATTCCCAAGTATGATTACTTAGTATGGATTCTATTTCGCTATTTATAGCTTCTTTCCACATTTGTGCTTCTGGGGTTGACATAGCCTCTTTAAATGTTTGAGGCTCGCTTTCAATGGCGCATGCTATGAAATCTGGACCAAAAGATTTTGAGATTCTAGATCTCTGACTTCTTCTGGTTCAATTTCTGCATTAACAATTGGTTCCTCGAGGCTTTCGTCCCTAAACGCCATCTCATGTGTTCTTTTCCCAGAAGTCTTATCTGTTTCCCGTTTATATGAAAAAATATCTTCAAAGAACACAGCATATCTAGATTCGATAAACATGTTTACATGAATATCTGGTATCTCTGATTTATGAACCAGAAATCTATAGGCACTACTATTCAAGACATAGCCTATGAATATGCAGTCCATTGTTCTTGCTCCCAACTTGGTCTTTTTAGGTAATGGTGCTAGTACCTTTGCAAGGCACCCCCACATTTTGAGGTAATGGTAGAAAGGTGTCCTTCCATGCCATAACTCAAATGGTATAAGACCAAGTTTCTTATGGGTAGTTCTGTTTAGAATATAATTTGCAGTTAACAGAGCTTCCCCCCACAAGTTCTGCGGAGCTCCAGAACATACGAGCATGGAATTGACCATCTCCTTTAAAGTTCTGTTCTTCCGTTCAACAATTTCATTTTACTGAGGAGTATATGGTGCTGTTGTTTGATGGATTATACCAAATTTAACACATAACTCACTAAAATCATTTGATTCATATTCTCCGCCTCTATCGGAATTTAGAATCTTGATATTCTTGTTGAGTTGATTCTCAACTTCGGCTTTATATGTTATAAACATATTCATTGCATCATCCTTATTGTTTAAAAGATACACATAACAGTATCTTGTACAGTCATCAATTAAAGTAATAAAATACTTTTTCTCGCCTCTAGTTGGCATAAACTTTAAGTCACATAGATTGCTATGAATTAACCCTAAAGGTTCTGTATTTCGATTAATTGAGTGAAATGAATTTTTCGCTAACTTGGCCTCAACACAAATCTCACACTTGTGAATTTCTTTCAAGTTGAGTTTAGGAATATATCCTATATTAGACAAGTTTTTTAATGACTTATAATTTACATGTCCTAATCTAGCATGCCATAAAGTAGGAGACTCAAGCAAATAAATAGAAGATTTTTCTTTATTTATAAGGTTCGGGTAAAAATACACAGACTTTTTATCCACCACTGCAACATTGGCTTTAAAAAGTCCATCAACAAGATAACCCTTTCCCACATACATCCCACCCTTAGTAAGTACAAATTTATCTGATTCAAAAACCATTCCAAATCCTTTCTCACTAAGTATTGATCCTGAGATCAGATTCTTGCGGATATCTGGAACTTGTAGCACATCGTTCAGAGTAAGCTCTTTCCCAGATGTCCACTTCAGGATGACCTTTCCTTTTTCTTCAACCTTGGAGACGGCTGAGTTTCCCATGAAGAGTTGTTCATCTTGCTCTAGTTTTTGATATTCAGAGAATAATAATTTCTCAGAGCAAATGTGCCGAGTAGCCTCAGTGTCTACCCACCAATCCTTATTGTTGGTCGTCAGATTTACTTCTGACACCATAACTGAAAGGCTTGGCGACGCATGTTCGGTTAGGTTTCCCTGTGGATGGTTCTTCTTGTTCTTTTTGAGACTGCTGCGACATTCATTCGCCTTATGCCCTTCTTTGTTGCAGATGTAACAGGTTCCCTTGAAGCGCATGTTCTTGCCTTCTTGGACCTTGCCTTTATACCCTTGGGCAGTTTTCTTCTACTTTAAGCTTTTAGAAGTAGACACTTTCCCCTTTGAGTCTTCAATCACATTGGCCTTGGCTTCATAGGAGTTCTTACTGCTCCTTTTCTCGGACTTTCAGTTGTCCTCCTCAATTCGAAGCCTCACAATGAGATCTTCCAACTTCAGCTCCTTTCGCTTATGCTTCAGGTAGTTTTTGAAATCTCTCCACGTAAGTGGGAGTTTCTCCATGATAGTAGCAACCTAAAAAGTTTCAGGAAGAATCATACCTTCAGCCTTTATCTCGTGCAAGATAAGTTGGAACTCTTACACCTGATTGATTACAGTCTTGTTATCCACCATCTTGTACTCCAGAAATCGTCCTACGACGAACTTCTTGGTACCAGCATCCTTAGTCTTGTACTTCTTATCAAGACTGGCCCATAACTTCTTTGTCGTTGTGATAGGACTGTAGACATTGTAAAGAGAGTCATCCAGTTCATTCAAAATATAGTTTCGACAAAAGAAGTCACCTTGAGTCCATGCATCGACTGCAAGGACTGAGTCTCGATCAGTTCCGAGTTCTGGTGGATCTTCTTGCAGGAATTTGGCCAGATGCAGAGTGGTCAACTAGAAGAGCATCTTCTGTTGCCACCTCTTGAATTCTGTACCATCAAATTTTTCTGGCTTCCCTGGCTTCGGGTTAGAAAGTAGAGTAAGCATCAAAGCTTGTATTTACATGTTTGGTGCCTACCTTGAGCTATCTTGATTAGTCTCAGACATTTTCTGTAAGTTCAAGTAGAACAGAAGTAAGAAACTTCAATATGATAATTGTCTTAAGATTGTTAGTTTTAGGATCAATATAACAACTAATCAATATCACTGAACTATCACCGATCTAATTGGCCAGGTCGGTTAATATCAGATGGGAGATTTTCCGTTCAATAGAACGTTTCTTAATTAAAGAACCACCTTTCAACTACATTCTTTGGTTAAACACCAATTAGACTGATATAAGTCAGTTTCAATATACTGAATATCAGTATAACCCCTGTATAAAGAAAATTAATTCACTTATATAGTACTTAGAGTGAGGTACGCTTAAGGCGAATCTCCTTAAGACAATTACGTCCCCCGCACCGGTGCTAACGGGTTACTGGACGCTGGTCTCCCAAGATACAACACTCCTTCACCGTATTTGGATAGCACTACCAAATTATCGTACAGTCGAATCGTAATTAACCAGTACTTTCACAGGATTATAGAAGCAGCAAGACCAAGACAAATTTCAGGGAGAATATTTGTCTTTACTTTAGAGGAGCACCCACTGTAGAAAAAGGAAGAAGGTAGAAGAATATTCTTCTTTGGAAGTCCCAGATTTAGACAACAATTCTATTAAAGAATTTATTGAATTTTCTGAGCCCTCTTTCAGAACGAATTTTGCAGAATCTCTTGGAAGTTGCTTCGGAATCTGAGTTGCAGAATTCCCACTTCCCGTTGGAAGTCACTTTTAAAACTGATTTGCAGAAGTTCAGAATGCAGAGAACTTATTTTCCTTTTGCTTCGTTGCTGTTGGTGTGTTTTACTTTGGGAAAATGGAGCACTATTTATAGCGCTCCGGGAGGGATAAAAGAGCCCGAACCCAACCGAACAGTTGCAACGGTTCGGTCTGAACCGTTGCAACAGTTTGTTTCAACCGCAGCAACCGCCCAACTGTCCGTGGCGGTTGGCTGACAGCCGTTGCGCTGGGCGGTTCGAATCCGGATGGCGGAGCGGGCATGCTCTGCGTAACCCATACCCGTGAGACCCGGTTCAAAAAGAACTGGACCGGGTAGGGAACTCGAGTCCGGAGGCGCGCGCGCATGTGCGGGTATGGTTTCCCCCTAATCGCGCGCGAAAACTACAAGTACCCAAAGGGCACACCCTTTGTTCCCATTTTTCTCTATTTAAACACTTTAAACTTCCATCCTATAGCCAATGTGGGACTAAATGCTTTTAGCTATCTTAAGTCCCCTTTTGGCTTTGAATTAGGCAAACTTTAGACTTGAATATCTCATTCATTCGAAGTCGGAATTGAACATGTGAATATACCACGTTCATCCCCAATGGAAGGAGAACACACTCCAACCATTATCCAATTGATTCTATCAACAGATCTCGCCGTAATTCAATTCAAAGATTCACATATATTCTTCATATTCCCAACAGGCACGTCGACACGGCCGGCACTGCCACGAACCTACAGAGAATCATGAGGAGGCGAGCGCTCGGGCTGAAAGAAAACTGAGAGAGCTCCAGAGGCTCGTCTCTGGGGGGAGAGATTTGTGCGCGGAGCAGCTATTCTTGAGGACCGCCGACTACATCTCCGAGTTGAGGATGCAAGTGCAACTCTTGAGAGCTCTCTCCAACTTATACTTGCCATGAGATCTGCATATCTTTACATAATATATATACCCACAATCATATGTAGTGATATATTAATTTCTCATGTTTTTTTTAATGATTTTTCTTTTCGGAGAGAAATCCTTCTTTGAATTTTTGAAAGGATGATATATTAATGTTTTTACTAGTGATCATTAGTTATAGTTCTGAAATATATTTGTTATGTTTATGTGTATGGGGAGGTTGGTCGACATGAAGCTTCCATTATCATGTCAGATTTGAATTGTTTGTTTGGCTTGGCTTGGGTTGTTCAAATTTCAAGAGATTTTATGCTATTGTGAAAGAATTGTGTCATTAAGCTTATCGAATTATGTCTTTAATTTAGAGCAATTATATATAGTTTCCATATCAACTGTAATATGTCAAACATAATGTGCAGAATTTTGATGAAGATGTACACATTTTAGGGACTTAATTTGTTTCTTACCTAGCAAGTGATGATCCATTTTCCCTCCTTGTTCTTTCGGTAGGATTGATATTCATCTAGTATATATGAAGTTATCCTTTTCAATTGATATGCTAATAGAAATGAAGCATTTCTCCAACCACCAAATTTGGTGTTTGCTGTCGACTTATGCAGCACATCCATCAAATACCGCCTCTTTTCACGTAAATGCAGCACCACCTGACGGGTTCAGTTCATGTGTGTGAGTCACACACATATACAATAAGAAAATCAATCACGCATTGACACGTGTATTGGTCCTCTTATAATATGTTATGTGTGTGGGCCTCACACACATATTATAAGAGAGTATAAGAGTTCCAATCAACGTGTCAACGCGGGATTAGAACTCTTATTATATGTGTGTGTGGCTTACACACATAAACCGAATCCGCACCTGACAGAGATTCCTTTATCTCTGATTTTTCGTGTTCTGATGAATATGAGATCCGCAAGAACCATGTAACCCTTTCTCTTCCAGCTAGCGTCACTGTAGGGTTTCCATGAACCCATACATGCAAGCCTATGCCGCCACTTGTTGGGAGGACTTGCCTGCCTTCTTCGACGCGCTGCAAGGGCCTGCCTTGCACGGCTAATGTAAGCTCGCTAAGCTCGCCTTGCTGCCCGCATTGCAACCATCCGATCATCACCTTTTGACTGTTGTCGGCCTTGCACACAGATCAAATATGGTCATGCATGAACCTCAATGGCTTCTCCTTGATCGATGTACTCTGACAGTTATTGATCTATCCATTGCAGTGAATTTGAACTTTTCTGTTATCGTCTTCTTCACCTTGATGCCTCCGCTAATCACCACCATCAACTCGACGTCACCTCCATCTTGACCACTCAAGGGACATCCAAGAGACCATCGATGTGAAATTTACTATGTGAAAGGAACAATTTCATGATACAAGAGAACTAAGTTTCTCTCTCACCTCACCATCTCTCTCACATCTCATTGATTCATATTATTTCAAAATTCAACTCTTATCTGACCCATAAAAGATTATATATAGTACTATAAAGAAACTCTAGCACTACTCATAATATAAAATAGCTCACACCATTAAGTGATCGGCTCAAAAGTCGATTGGGTATAAAGCCCGTCTGAACACTAAACTAGATACAAGACACAATTCCAATACAAAAATCAAATCTTCATGTTGAACATAATATCATAGCTTTACGTGTCTTACCATTTTTGGGAAAATATTCGTGGCTAACCATCGAGAGCTTGAGAAGAAAACGTGCTTTAATAGCTTCACACGTGCAAAGTTTTTGTGGTTCCACGTGGAATGTCTTAGCAATATATTTTTCAAAATTAATGTCACTTTAAACTTGTAAACTCCCTTATTGCGGTGCCTCTTCGTGTTCATCACCTTTTTCCTCTTTACCATTAGTTGAAATTATTCTCCTTAATACACCTCCCAACCCTTAGAAAACGATGTATCCCTCACAGACAGAACTATCATTTATGTTGAAATTGGAAAAGAACCTGCCAATGAAGAAGTTAGAAGTCCATCACAATTATGCCGTGGCAAGTGGACGCTCGGAAAGAAACAATCCATATGGATTACTTGAAGATAATGCGTGAAATTTGTCGATGAAGTTGATGTAGGAAGCATAACAACAACAGAGTTGTCAGCTGTCGACTGTACTTCAACTGTCGACAGGTCACTTCAACTATCAACATGCTCTTCTTTTTACTGTCGACAAAGTTTTCCCGAGAGTTAGACCACTACAGTCTGTAGACAACTCCATTTAGTTGTCCGACAACTCCATTCAGTTGTCAACAGACCTGAGCATATCAGCAGTATCCAACTCTGATCAGGAGTTGATTTTCGAGTTTGATTTGAACTCCGATTTGTTTTATATTTCTTTTATTTCACTGGTAATTTGTATAGGTTTCCTAAATAGATTAGAACTCTTTGTAAGCTAAAAAGACCCTTGTATTCCTTTGTAATTGATCTATGATCTAACTTTGATTAATACAATTGAGTTTTACTCTCAAATTACTCGTGGATTCGGGTTGTTCTTTTTGACTCGCGGATTCCGGTTGTTTGCTCGTAGATTCAAGTGATTATCTCCTACTTGAAGATTTTTTTAGAGTTCGTCAGCGCTAGTACGATATATAGCCCGCGTCGCTCGTCTTCTTCGCTTCCCTATTTGCATCAAGTGGTATCAGAGTTTCGGCAATTTTTCGACGATGACAGGAGATGACGATGGATTACAAGGCCTTTTCAAAAGGATGGATACTTAATTGCTAACACACTATGTGTAACCAAGAGTGAGCCTGAATTTCCCGTAAAGAACTCTGAAACTGCTCCTCAAAATTCCTCTAAATTAAGAGTTGAGGTGCTTTAAAAGTTCTCTTCGTTGAACACACGTGTGGGGACATAAACTATACCAAGCATGTATATGATATCAGCAATGAAGACAATGCAAGATATAAGAGAGAGAGTTGAGAGATAGAAGATCAAACGCAAACACAAAGATATGTTTCGACGTTCGAGCCACTGCTCTACGTTCTCGCCTTCACACAGAAAGATTTCCACTATCTCCACACAGGACCTTCCACAAAGAGATCTCCACTAAGGAATTTCAATTACAACCGGAAGTACACAACTCTACTCTCTCAAACACAAACCTCTACACAAGAGGTGGGCATTAAGCCAAGCACAAATAAAAAAGGTTTATAACTTAGTGATCTTATGATAACAAACTCTCTTGGTGATCTGAAAGGATCACAAATAATTTTCTCACAAAAATAAGATCCTAAAGATAGGAATAGAATTGATGGCTAAAGTGTGAGAAATCAAAGTGTTTCGGAAAAGAAATAACAAAGAAAATACTTGGGAAAAACTTCTTGATAGATATATATAGAATAAAGAACAAAACAAATTTCCCAAATCTATTTTTTTTTTTAATTTTACAAAAACTTTGAAAAGAAATAAAGATAAAGAATTTTTAGCATTAAAATTTTTTTTTAAAACTTGCTGAAAATACTTGAAAAGATGAGAAATTTTACTTTTGGAAATCTTGGTGAAAACTAGCCTCAAAGACCCCTTTATATAGGGATCTGAAAATATAGTCATTGGGGTCCAGGACAGGTCAGAAATGACTTGTCGGTCGACCGCCAATGGTCGGATTATCGACCGTTGGGGTTGTCGGTCAACCGTCCCAAGGCACAGTGAGATTTTTCTCACTGTCTGTCGACTGTCCGGTCGACCGTGACAAGAACCAGAGAGCTCACTCTCTGAGTCGGTCGACCGTATGGTCGACCGCACGGCAAAGAACTTGTGCACGTCCTGTGCACATTGGTTAACCGTTCAGTTGACCGCAGGCAGCCCAGAAACATGATTATAGGTTTGAAAAAGCTGGCTGTTAAATACCTATAAAATCCCATAAAACTTCATAAATTTCACAAAAATAAGTTCTTATAAATATTTGAAGTACAAATATGTGTAAGCAAAAATCAACACATATTACAAACTATTTGAACTATTTTTGAAGCATAGAAATTAAGCTTTAAACCAAAAATCGTATTTTCCAAACATCAATTTTTAAATGGAAAATCGATTTTTCTCTAAAATTGTATAAATACAAAAACATGATATTTAAACACTTTTGAAGCATATTATGTATGGATAGAATCCAATACACATATAATATATATATATGTTTTTTTATTAAATCTAAAACTAAGTTTGTTAAAAACAGAACTTGAAACACATGAACTAGAATTATCAAAATAAGTTTTGAAACAATATGAAACAATAATGTATATGGATGAAATCCAGCATACATATAAACCATGTAAACTTCTTTTGATTCTATCTATTAATGAAAATGATATATGTATTCTTGAAAATACAAAACCGGTTAAACCGAAACTAAAACTTTTGAATTTGTGTGTGTATACTTAAAGCATATCAAACTAGCTATCCTTATACAAGATCTAAACTCTAAACTAAACAAATCGAAGTCTTCTTGTTGATCTCTATCTCCAAGTCAACTCGATCCAAACACGATCCATAGAGTTTGGCTCCAACCGAGTGTTAGATGCGATCTTGACGTGCGAACTCTTGAATCCACACGTGTTAGCTCTAAAACTGGCTTTGAATTCCTTGTTGAAGCTAAACACCTACTAAAATCTTGGTCAATAACTAAAACTATATAAACACAAAATCATTAGCAAACTAACCTTCATAAGTTAGTTATCATCAAAACTAAGGTGAAGGGCCTTTGGGCCAACAGCATCAAGGCAAACCACATATAAGAATTTGAGGACGGATGAGAAAACTTTTACAAGCCCTTAGTCTTACTTTGGAGGAAGAAAACATGGAGAATCGACCCCGACCTTTCATGAGGTCTCATCAGTGAAACAAGACAGCGGGCTATATCAGCAACCACCAGAAAGAGCAATTAACCAAGAGAGATTCATTAAACCTTCAAGCGACTATCAGCCGAATGCAATCTCTCGATGAAGTCATGCAGCCTATGCCTCCTATTCCTAGTCCGAAAGAAGAGAAGCAAACTTTCATGCCCACATGCAATCAAGACGAGTTCTTCGTGGAGCCAAAGGAAATAAAACAAGGCAATGCTTTAAAAGGAGTGTCTCCAACCGCAGAAATTCCCGAAAAGAAAGAACCATCATTGGAGGAGCCCAAAGAAGTTGTTCATGATGAGATTATAGAAGAATTACCACCTATGAGAGACATTCTGCATCATGATACATCTATTCGTCATGATTTCGAAGATTCTTTCCCGCAGGAGGAGAATGCTCAAGATAAAAGTTTCAATTTTTCAAGTTCATATTACCTACTATCAGCACGTGGGTGCAACATGTTCTGTAAGGTATGCCAAATCTCATCTCCACTCGTATTTTTGAAAGATCTTCTTCATGGATGCAAGCCATTGAATTACGGAAGCATGATGCATGTGTATAGTTAGATGATGGAGGAGCACCAACCAATTGGCATTGATTATCAACTGATCTGAGATGATGATTACACTGAAGATTTGATAAGGCAACACAACATGGAGTATAATGTAGATCATCGAGGCGAAGCAAGATTTTGGGATTACACTTTCTCCCAAGCAAAGTTTGTATACGACAGCATGGCTCACAGTTCAAAAGGATTTCCTCGTACACTAAAGGGAATAGATTTTGTGGAGAAATCTAATAAGAAGTATAAGGCAATCACTGACAAGAAGAAGCGAGAGAAACTCTTTGAGAAATAAGATATGATGATGGTGTATTTTAGTGGAGAAATAATCTCAGCTGAAAGAGTCCTGACAAAGCAGCTATATCCAGATTGGAACTCGAGGACGAATTCTTTTGAAAATAGAGGGACTGATGTAGGAAGCAGAACAGCGACAGAGCTGTCAACTGTTGATAGTCCACTTCAGTTGTCCACAGGCCCTTCTTTTTGCTATCGACAGAGTTTTTCCAAGAGTTAAACCATTAAAATTTGTCGACAGCTCCCTTCAGCTGTCGACAAGCCAGAGCATATTAGTAGTATCCAACTCTGATCAGGAGTTCATTTTCGAGTTCGATTTCAACTCCGATTTGTTTTATGTTTTTTTTATTTGACTTGTAGTTTGTGTAAGTTTCTTAAATAGATTAGAACTCTTTGTAAGCCTATAAAAAAGCCATTATTTTCTTTTGTAATTGATCTATGATCCAACTTTGATTAATGCAATTGAGTTTTACTCTCAAATTACTCATGGATTTGAGTTGTTCTCTTTGGATCGTGGATTCGAGTTGCTTGCTCATGAATTCGAGTGATTATTCCCTACCTGAAAGTTTCTTTATGATTCGTCAGCGCTAGTACGATATCTAACCTGCGTCGCTCGTCTTTTTCGCTTCCTTGTCTGCATTGGGAGTCTAGGCCGACAAAGTAAATGCAAATCAACTATTGGAATGGAAGAAATCAGTAAAAGAGTTTTCCAATGATCATGGAATTTGAGTGACAATTTGGAAGAAGAGAAAGAAAAAAAAAATCAGAAAAATCAGCAAAAGATTCTCAAATTCGATCAAGAAAAGGAAAACATATGGTAATTTGTATTAATATTGGTATGATGGATTCATGTGTGTTCAAAACGTAAAACAATTACTTGGGAAATGTTCCAAGCAAAAGCGGTTTTCTTTCAGATATACAAAATATTCTTTTTTTTCATTATCTTTATTAATTCTGAAACAATTAATCTCAGTTTTAAGAATCGGGTAAAGGAAAATTTAGAATTGCAAATTTCATATCTTGTGGAGGAAAAGACAAAAGAAAATGATTCGTCCGTAAAATTTTAAATAAATTTGATTAAAAACCATCTCTATGAAGGACGATTTATTTAATATCTTTTAAGTTTTTTAAATTTAGTCTTGACAGATGTTCGTTGTGTAGTTTACAAAAAAAAAAAAATTACTTTTAAATGTATCACCAATAAATTTGGGCCTGTTTGTTTCGTTGCAAAACGTCGCAAGTCGTAAGTCGTAAAATGAGAATGGAAAAAGTGAACTGTAGCAGAGAAAATATATTGTGTTTTACGGTGTTTGGTTGATAAAGTGAAGTGTAAATGGAAAAGTATATTGTGTTTTACGGTGTTTAGTTGATAAAGTGAAAGTGTAAATGGTAAAGTATATTGTGTTTTACGGTGTTTGGTTGGTAATGTAAAAGTGTAAGTGAAAAAATTGACCACAAAATTAACTGTAACAGTGATTTAAATATTATAAATACTATTAAATTAAATCTACTATTGCAAATTAAATTGTATTAATAAATTTGAGATAAAAAATTAATAATCTTAATATTTTATTTATAACAATAATATTAATAAAATATTAGTATAAATAGTAAAATATTACTAAAATATTAACTAAATAAATAATATAAAATTTAAAAAAAAATCTAAAGAACATTAATAAAATTTTAAGAATACTAATAAAATATAAATATTAAAAAATGTTACAACAATAATAAAATATAGTTATAATATTATAATATTAAAAATACTTGAAAATTATTATAATATAAATTTTATTATAATATTATTATAATATTATAGAAATATAAAATTAATAAAGTAAAATATAATTATAATTTAATAATAAATTATCATTATAGTATTATTATACTGAATTATTATTACAATATTAACATAATAAAATATATTATGATATTAATAAAGTAATTTTTTATATTAAAAATAAATAATTAAATATATAGTAATTGTATATTAAAGTATAATACTGTTATATTAATAAAATATTAACTCTAAATAAAATAATAAAAAATTGAATAAGTATTAATAAAATAATAAAATATTAAATTAAAATATTAAATTAAAATAGTAAAATATTAAATATTAAAACAATAAAAAAGTTAAAGATTAAAAATATAAAATAATTAAATAATTAAATAAAAAATTGAACACTATTAAAATATTAGATATTTAATAATATTTAATTATATATTGATTATCAAGTAACTGTTTTGAACTGTAAGTATACTACAAGTGACAGTTACATGACCAAAAAATTAACTGTAGCAACTGCAAGTGGGAAAATATGAGTGTAAAAGTGAGATTTACATGGCCACAAATTTAACTGTAGCAACTGCAAGTGGGAAAAGAAGAGTTGCAAAAGTGTTTTGTATATTGCATTTTGCAAACGAAACCAAACAACTTTAAATGTAAAGTTGCAAAACTTTTTGCATTTTGCAAACGTTTTGCAACTTACCAAACACGCCCAAAATATAAGTAAGTCATGGAGAAAACAATTTTTAAAATTAAAAATTTTCATGAACGTTTTTTTCACTTGTTTTCAACAATGACATAGGCATTAAAACATTCATATAATCCAACATATACGTAACATAAATATACTAATAAACTATATAACAGTAAAAATATGTAAATGTTCACAAAACGAGCATAAAATTTCATAACACATATTTTACTCTCACAATTTCCTATCCCCTTGTTTTTCTAAGAGTTAATGAAGACCACCACATTTATTTCCTAAACAATGGTAAATATGTGATTAACATATCCATACATTTTTCCCTTTTTAGTATAATAATACATTAAAAAAAATTAAGGGTCTTGAGAAATAATCAATAGATCCCTCCCTCCTCCTCAAAGCTTATATTGCGTACTGCACAAAGGCCGTGGACTGCTCCATTCATAGGACAAGCCCAGTGGGCCGCCCTCACAGATCAAGTTAACAAGCTTGCACATATAATCCAACCGATCGGCCCACAATTAAGGGCCTATTTTGCTGCTGTAAACGGCAGGAAATCATAAGTCGTAAGTGGCGAACTTTTTTACAGTTGTAAATGAGTTTTACGATGTGAAATTGTATGTGAGAAATTATATTGTATTTAACAGTTTGATAGTTGTAAGTTATAAGCGAAAAAGTTGACTACAAAACTAACTGTTTGGTGATTTAAACATTTTAAATATTAAAAATAGTAAATAAATAAAAAAATGTAAATATTAAAATAGTAAATATTAAAATATTAAAATATTAATATTAAAAAATATAAAAAAATATAGATTACTAAATATTAATAGTAATCAAATATAATTATTGAAAAATATTATTGCAGTATAATATTAAATATTATTAAATTCAATTACTAAAAATATAAGATTCAAAATTAAAAATTAATTAACTAAAAAATTATTAATTTTATATTAAATATTACTAATCTAGTAATAAAAAGATTATAATAAAAATTATTGGAATAATTAACAAAAAACTTTAGTTCAATAATTAAATTTAATCTAATAACTAAAAAATTCTCATAATTTAAAAAGATTAATCTAATAATAAAAAATATTATCTAATTACAAATAATTGCCTGCAATTTACATCACTACAAAATTAATTGTTTGTACTTCAAATGAGCAGTAAGTGAGATTTGCATGATCACAAAGTTAATTGTTTAGACTGCAAGCAAATGAATTTTACTACTTACAACTTCAAACAAACACCAGAAGTGATTTTACTGCAATTACATTTTATCACTTACAAGTTAAATACGAGAAACAAACACACCCTAAGATGGCACCTTAAGGATGAATCTGTCATGGGCCTCTACTTGTTCCTTTTTCAGATAAAATCGTGGGCTGATCTTAAACTCAAGGCTACGGGTGGAAATCGGGTGAGATTTCATCTACACTCGGAGCATTTCGGACTAATTTTTTGAGTTTATTCAGCCTTGAAACCTGCGTGAACCCGAATGAGCGAGTTTAAAAACTTTAAAAAAAAAAAGAAACTGAGCCAAATTAAAATTTTAGGAAAAAACCATCATCCACGAAAACCAGCACGATTCGAAACGTTTTCACCTTCATTCAGAACTTTTTGTAATCTAATCTTACTGTTCTGTCACTGTGTCGTGCCTTAGAGAATTTCCACCGCAGCTTTTTTTTCTCAGACAAGATAGTGAGGCTCACCTAAAATTTTGCAAAAATATCCATCATAATTGCGCGCCCCACACTGCTTGGGCACAAACTCAGGCACGAGAAACCCGAGCTTTGATTTTTTCTCAAAAAACACCTGTTATGCCTTTTGCCTGGGCACGAGTAAAAATGCTCTTAGTTGTACCCTAGCTGATGCCAGCCCTCCAAAATATATTTTTAACTTTATCATTAGATCCTCCAAGTTATCAAAATTATCTCAAACTGATTAGTTTTGATTATTTTCAAACTGAATGAACCTACAACTATAAAACTGACCGACCTCGATCTTTTCTACATTTTCTGCCGATTATTCTCATAATTTAAAAAGATAAAATTGACAGGCGATTTCAGACCGCGTAACTGCAGTGACTAATCTCCTCTTAATTTCTCTTCTGCGCGTGATCTTTTCTTTAATTCTTTTTTCTTTTCTGTAACTAGCAGCAAAGAGAGAGAAGAGGAGCATGACGCGTAGGAGAAAATTATGGTATACCTTTATATTCAAACATCAATTTAACAAATATCAAACGCAGCCTCCTCTCAAGCAACGGTCCCATCTCTTTGTAAGCATTCGGACAAGGGTTATTTTTCGAAGGAAAAAAAAAAACTCTCATGTAATAAATAATTCTAAAGGTTGATCTCCTCCCAAATTAATTTCTAAAACAGATTTCTAACATGTCATGTCGACGGTGAGGCAGCTCGCCATGCACATCGGCGTGGCTTTTCAGTTCGTTGGGAGTTGACAATTCGGAGAACCATTTTTTTTTTTTTTTTTTTTTTTTTACTGTGTATGCCTTGTTTGGGTTGCTAACTCCGGAGGGTTTTCTTTTCTTTTCTTTAAAAAAAACGCTTGTCGGGATTGCTCTGTGAATCATGCAGTATTTGATTATCATCCACCACTTGATTAAATCATGCACACGTGAATCATGCAATATTCGATCAAGTCATGCACTACTTGATTAAATCATGCACATGTGAATCATTAATTACTTGATTCGTGAATTCGTGAATCATGCACTACGGAATTCGAAAATCATGGACTACTTTGTAAAAAAAAATTTTAAAAAAAAAAAGAAAATTCGCTCGGGGACAAGAAAACAAAAAAAAAAAAAAAGAAATTTCGCTTTTTAGAAAGAAAAAGATATGGCTGGCCCAGAGTTGTCAATCCAGAACGAACAATACATAGCAAAAGAAATGTTCTTCTGGAGTTGGCGAACCGAAAAATGACCCGGACATGCGCGAGCGTCACGCTAGCAGAGAGTGAATTGTCTTATAGCCGACGTGACATCTCTGAAGTCGGGTTTTGAAATTAATTTGAGAGGAACTCGATTTTTAGAATTATTTATTTTTTGAGACTTTTTGAAAAAATACACCTTCAGGCAGAGCCTCATCCCAGGCCACTGTGCTCATATCCCTGCCCTACCGTAGGCCATAGCATGTTCACAGAGAGCAGATGTGTCAAAACTTGTGACTCAATTTATGAAATGTGTTTCTCATTTTGAAACTGAAAGCTTGGCCGGAGACTACAATAATATGTTGGGCTTGGACCACTTCGCTTGGACATGTCAGAACTTAATTGGTCCCCAAGTCATAATAACTCAAGATTACAATGTCTACTTGACTCAAACAACAGAAAATTAATTGCGTTACGAGAAGTCTTAAATTTAAGTTCCTGCGGCGAAAATCTAAAACAAGAAAAGAAAAGGAAAAAAATGTTTTTTTTAAACTGTGAAAGCTGTAGTTAAGCAAGGATTAGCTTAAACATGCTGTCATAATTAATCACTGTCATCTCTTGGCTTTACACTAGGCAATGAATATCATCCAAGCACAGAATATAGACATAGATAAATACAATCTCCACACCAATAACACTAAGGGAATTATTGCCCACTGAATGTTTATTTAAACAACTAACTGACACAAGGGTGATTCGTTCAAATGGTAGAGATAGCGTGGCTCCCACTAATAATTCTCTCCACACACTAATAATTATGCACATTAGCAATGATTTGCAGACAGAGCATAGGGAGAGGAAACCATAGGTCCATAGAAAAGCAAGATGATTGATTGAAGGGGAATCATACAGGGCTGGCCTTTTAATAACCAAAATCCATTCAATAATAGATTGGCCGCAGCACAGAGACAACCATATAAAAAAGGCACCAAACAATAAAAAGTTTCTTGCACAATGCTAACAAGCTTGGCCTTTCAGAGGTATTTACAGCAAGCAAAATTTGGCAAAGGATGCTTCCTACATGTGAACAGGTGATATTTACACAAGAATCTTGTCCACAGTTTTTTGATATGTACAATTTTTAGAGAAGAGAGCAAGGGGAGGAGAATAAAGAAGCAAATTGGCCTCTTCAACCCCGCCACACTCCAAGCAAAAGCAATTACGTGTAATAATAATCTTTGATGGGTTATGGATTCCAGCCTTTCAAGTTCCTCACTTGCTCTATTCAGTTCTTTCTTCTTCTTATACCTTTTTTCTCTCTATTCTTTTTTCCTTTTTTTTTTTCACATTTTGTGCTGCATAGGAGCTAGGATATTTGACAAGAAGGAAGCATCTATAGAAGACCAAGCTGATAAAACCACAGTTAGAACGGCATCACATGTGAAGAGAGCAACTGTTCAATGTAATCCTTGTCATCTGCACATTCCAGAAATGTTAGATTAGATTAGATACTTTTATCATAAGGCCACAAACTAAGAAGGATCAAACAAATCTGTGAATTTAAATGAATAAATACTTGCACTAAACAAACTGTAAAAAAACCGGAATAATAGCTAACAGTTAATATCCAATTGAAGTTTTTTTTTTGTCTGTGGGTGTGGGTGGGTGGGTTGGGTGGGGGGGGGGGGGGTGCAATTGAAATTGTTTTTGAGAGAGGTAATATTCCGTTGAGAATTAATAATTAACATAAATAAAAAAAATGGTCCAGCAGCACATGGCACTTAGAAACTAAAGGTAACTGAAATCATCATCCAAACTTCTTTCACATCAAAATAGTGATGACTATAGTAATTAAAAAAAAGAAGAAACAAGTAATCATGTTTTTACTGCCAGCAATAGACTTGAAATCAATCCCTCCATTAGTTGGATCCAAATCCCCATCCAAAGCAATTATGAGCAAGAGAGCCATGACATAGCACTCCGCAGCTAACTGACGCATAAAGACCTACATTTCTCGCCAAGCACTTTAAGGTCATGCAACCATAGAGAGACCCTCCAAGTTACATAGGCCAAGAACTCTGGCACCCGACATCCCCATACCCTTAAGCAGTGTCTGGTAAATGAAGTTTGGGAGAGAGTAAGACTAAGGTTTTAGAAATAAGAGTTGAAGAGAGTTGGAGGGTTGTGTGTTTACTCCAACACCAATGTTGAGTTGGTGAAGGAGTTGAGCATAATTGATGCGGACATCCAGTCATGCCCCTGACACGTATATCATCGTTGAAGGTGACACGTCGCATATGCGTGGTTCGACTAGTTGATGTAGTTTTATTTTATTTGAATTGTCTGTCTTTTTTATTGTTCAGTTTTAGTCCCATATTGGTTGGGAACTCTCTTTTATGTTTTGTAAAGCCTATTTAAAAGCTCATTTGCTAATTAATATGTAATGAATGCATAATTATTTTACTAAAAATTTGTGAGTGATCTCCCTCTCTCTCAAATTTTCTCTTTAGGAGTGTGAAACCCTAAAAAAAAAAAATCCTAACCCTAACGTCATATCCCCTTTACCCTCTTCAAAACAATAATCCTAACTCAAACTCAAAGCAAAACCCTAATTCCTCTTTTTCTCTTTCCCTCTCCTTTCCACGCCAGCAGCCCGCAGCCATCCCCACCCCTCCCCTCGCGCCGCTGCTACTCCCGCCTCCTCCTTATCCCTTCCCTCGCGCCGCCCATGCACCCGCCGCCGCCTACTCTCCCTTGTTGTCGTTGATCCCTCCTCTTCTTCCCTTTGTTGTTGATATTCCTCTGCCTCTCTTCCTCGCTGTTGCCGATGCCTCTCCCTCCTCTTCCCCTTGTTGTCACCTCACCACCCTCTCTCTCCCTCGCTATTGTCGCTGCCTCCCCCTCTCTTCTCGCCGTTGCTTTCCTCAACCCACTCCTCCCCTCAACGCTGCTCCCCTCCACCTACTCCCCCTCTCGTTGCCTCTCACGTTGCTGCTTCCCTCCACCTCCTTCCCCTCACGCCACCAACCTGACTCCAACCGGCCTCTCTTGTTCATCAAGATCTGAACCCACAACACCAAACTCGACCCGCCTGAAGGTCCCAAGTCCCGACCCGCTTGCAGATCTGAATTCGCTCCACCTGCAGAACCAGAACTATTAACAGCAACTGCAAACTCGTTTGCAATGCAGGTTGGTATTTTGATCGTTTCTTAACAGCCCACGGTCCGATTCAAATCATTTCCGAAGCGTTGGAGTTGTGGGAGACAGCCCTACGCAACCCGGCTGATATTAGCAGGACACTGAGGTCAAACATGATCCTCTAGGTGTGTTTCCTGATCACGGTCATTTAATTGTAGAGTCATGATAACTAGTCTCTAGGGTTTTATCTGCCTCCTGTTGTTCACATATTGGTGAGCTTTACCTATGATACATTAGTTTGTTATTGATTGTAAAATTTGTTAGCATAACAAAGCTAGTATCTTTAATTTGTTTAAGAACGAATTTTCTTAGCTTGCACATGCTTCTTTTTGTTAAATCCATCTGCTAGCATTATTAGTTTAATCGGTCTTACCTGAAGACCATAGCTTATTGGTGAAGCATAGTGTGGTAGTGTTATCATTGATTTCCTATCACACAGACATGTTTCACATCAATAATATTTGCATAAATATGCCAACTTTGCCCTTAACAAGCCATGTCATAATTACACTCCTTCATTAATTTAAGTGTTTGGAAGAGTTAGCAAGAGATAGAAGCCTAACTCTTTCTTACTCTTGTTACACACAACACACAAGCATAACTTATGCACACAACACAACACACAACCAAGCAAGGATAAAACTCCCTTGCCTGAACCTTATTTCCACGAAACCATCCCAAACAACAAAACAATCAAGCTTAAAACAGAACTGAAACTAATCCAAGAGAAGGCTAGGTGTCTAGTCTACATAATGACTACATTACTCCCAAAGAAAAGCTAACTATACAAATTTATTATCTAGGAGGCATACATATACCAAAAAACAAGTGAGGTTACAGCGTATAATTTCAGGGTTGTATCACCCTAGGATTTGTAGACACGGTCACAAGTTTCATACCAACTTAGAGACAGGGTGCCAAACACAACAATTATCTAAATGCAAATATGTGGACATGGCTGTGTGTGCATATGTGTGTGTGTTTGTTTGTTTGTTTGTTTGTTTACGTGTTTTAGAACTTGTTTGTTTAGCTCATATAAATATGGACATTAGGTTGTTATTCATATTATCATATATGAAACAGCTTAGAAAGCAAACAATCTATAACACAATTAATTTTCAGTGAAAGAAGGCCTAAACATTTAGTGTGAGATAGCGATGGGCGCGTGTCTCATGTCTGGACGTGTCAGAGACACCAAAGTTTGTAAGGGTAAGAATCCTAAGTAACATACATATCACCCATTAACGATATAGAGGCATTCCTGTCATCAATGATCTCTGGTTTAGCACTAATCTAACATAATCATTCCTTACGCTGATCGACAAAATTGTTCCACAAAGTTGATGATATTTGGGTCACAGACAATTTACTGTGACAGCGTATTCAGAAATAAATATATTGCCTCTAGCTGTAAGCAAGAAGCAATAGATCAGACATTGCATCAGAAAAGGCGATATCACATTGACCCGTTTCAAAAGAATGGCAGGAGGTTTGGGGCAATCAAGTAGAGAAACCTTCAAAAACCATCAAAACCCACGTAATGCTGGAAAAGCTTTCATGTTAGCTAAACCAAGCAGCCATTGGTGCTAGAAGTCATTCTACAAATTAGAAAGTTAATACAAAATGTTCCTTTAAAAACTACATATAGTCATATAGCTCACCTCTCAATAAAAGAAAATCTAGGTTGGAAATCACAATAATTCTCATTAACAAAAGACATTAATAAGCAAAAGAAAATAACATTTGAACAACACTTTCACACCTATATTTTATACACAATTAAGTAATTGAGAAATCAAATTAATTGCATTGATTGCAGTAGCTAACTATCACTTGAAGAATTTCCAGTAGCAAAAGATAGGCTTGATCAAGTTTATGTCTTCAGATTAAGGTCATGCACGATCAATCACAGTCATGTTTCTAACTCAATGCACTGTAGTGAATGTCTCTTGATAGTTGATACCAAGATTGAACATATCATTGTTGAGATAGGCTTTTCACTAATGCCATCAAAGAATTTTCATAATGGAATGGATTCTCTCTCAGAAGAAGAAACCCTACGGCTGAAATTCTTAAACTTGTCACCAGTAAAAGATATTCCAAGATCAATATATGAAACTATAAGAAACCAACTGCATTCAGTAGTCAAATACCATTTACAAAGTTCAGCAGCAACTCCTCTAGATCTACCAAGTACATTAAAGATAATGCCCTGTACTAGAAAAATAACAGACATCTTGCACATGTATAAACATAACATTATGAAGCAGAACATAAATATATAGAGCCTTTGGACATATTATATTAGAATGAAAATCAACATACATAACATGTGATTGGCTTCCGGTGTTCACATTCAATGTATCATACCAAATTATTAGTATTGACAAGACAAATCAAATTATTGGCTAAACAAATCCAAAAAGAAATATATCTCACCAGAAGAGAACATATTCTGCTGATGAATAACGGCGCCCAAGACACCATTCTTCATCCTCTCCACCTTCTCACACCTCCCCCTCCCATAACACGGAACCAAGACGGCAAAGCTATTTTCGGTGTCGCTGTCGAAATCCGATCCATGGGCTCCGACCACCCAACAGACCAATCAGAATCCTCTGACTCCGAACCCGACATGCACCCACCATCTGAGGGCACCAAAACAATATCATAGTCCCTATCGATCCTCCTCCTCTCCTCCCTGCTCTGCCATTTCCTCCTAATCCTCCTCGTTGAGGACTGGATTCGGGGGCCGGAAGGAAACTTCAAAGAATCCGTCTCTTCATACCCCGAAGGAAAATCAGAGGAAGAAATTGTATTTGGGGTTTCGTGATCTTTTCCTCCCCATATCCAATAAGAGAGGCGAGTAAATGCCATAGCCTGCTCTCTTAATCAAGACCCTAATCAAAGAATTTGAGGAGAAAAGAATCAAATTGGAGAATTTAGTAGCAAAAAAGACCCCTGACAAAAAATCTCGCAAAAAGATCTTCCCAAACCTTAAAACTTTTTGATGAATCCTTAAATAGAAACTAAAAATCGCGTAAGAATTAAGAAAATGGGATGGAGCACTAGCCCTAGCTTTATCTCAAAGGGAAAATATCCAAACTCGCTAAAAAAACCGAGAAAAATCCCCAAATCCCCAAACGCCAAATTTTTGCCTTACTTTCTGCTCGGATCGTGTTCTCGAAATCAAAGGAGAAAAGGGGAGCGGAAAGGAGCCCTAATTTTATCAAAAAGGAGAAAAGGAGGTCACAAAAAAACCCAATATCTTGCCTTTTGTCACCCAAATCAAACAATACAACAAGATCAAAGAAGAGAGAGAGATTGCTTAGATAATAAAAATATTAGGAGTGGGGGGAGAGAGAGAGAGAGGGGACAAGAGTCGTAGGGAACTAAGTTAATTCTTCCGTCCTCATTTTTGTTCTCCTCGTTTTCTTTCGGCTCTTTTATAGCCCTCTGATTGTTGCTTCGGAATCTGTGGAAACGATCGACGGTGTAGATTTCACCTTATGCCCCGTGAGGAATCTCAACCGTTGGGAGCGGGGCCCGCAGTGCCGCCAATCAATTAGCTGGGATGGAATCTCCAACGAGCGAACAGGATTAGTTGGCCGCATTCGTGGCGGGTGTGGGGAGGTCCTGAGCTTGTGGGCCCCACTCTGGGTGACCTGCTTTGGTTTTTCTCTCTTTTTCTCTGGTTATTTTTCGGTGTACTACTGTACTCCTTATTTTAATTTTTAATTATCTCTTTTGGAGTGTTGGGCTGGGCGGGGCAATGATTACGTGGATTAGCGGAACTGGGAAATGCCACGTATATCCAGGTTGCAATGTACATTCAGATTAATTTACTGAAGTACCCTTACACTATAGATGCTTTTACGAAGATTGCCGCGCTACACCGTGTTAGCGTTGAGAGTTTGTGTGGCAAGCACGTGGACATAAAGGTCAATTGATTTTCAGAGGGTTTGAACATTGGGTTGGACCGGGTCATGGCCAAATCACTTTGCAACTAATGGGGAGAGAAGTATCATACCATCTAAGCTAACCTTAGTGATTGTAAACTCTCTTCATTTTGAACAACACTAGAGTAGAGTTAACTTCCATTGACATAGGATTACGTAAGAAAATCATATCTTTTTAGTCTCTATGTAAATATTTATTATCAATTTAGGTTAGGATTAAAACTGAATTTCTCACTTAGTCTTTTATTTTACCCTAAGTCATATGCATCTTTGTAACCATGAATTTTTGACTCGAGATTCTTCAACTTTAACTCTTATGCCTGATATATATATATATATATATATATATATATATATATATATATATATATATATATATATATATATATATATATATCAGCCGACAACTGAGAGTCTCTCTCAGCCTGCAGTGACGTGGCACAATATTTGTCACACCAATAAGTTGTCGCTCGCTTATTGAAATAAGTTAAATTACTAAATGCTGCTCAGTAAAAGGTACTTGTCCCGCTATTGTTTATTATTATTTTTTCCCCTATTTCTTTTATCGCTCGTTGTCAGATTTAGGGTTTCCTTTTCCTGCCATAAAGTTGTTTATGAAAATAGCGATTTCCGTATCAGGTTTTCCTCCTTTTTATTTTAATATCGACGTCGGAGCAGTCCACTTCCCCTACCAATTCTAGTCGCAGTCGTAAGCGATCTCTATCTCTCGATCTAAATATGGATCATGTATCATCTGGTTCAACTTCCTCTCAGAATATTGAAAGTATTGAAGGGTTGAGATCTTTGCATGCTGATCAAGAGATTTTTATTTTATCATTTTTTTCCAGCAATTTCTTAAATGTAGAAGATTTTGTGTAGCATATATGGAACTGCGACCTAGATTTCGTTTTACAGAAAAATATAATCACTTTTACTGAAGTCTTTTTTGTCAGAAACAATTTCACAGTTTTGTTAAATGCGATCTCAGTTTCAACTATTTAATTTAATACACTAAATTTTATGAACTGTGACCACTAATTTAATACACTAAAATTTAAGAACTGCGACCACGGTCGCAGTTTGTATTAAAAACATTTTTTCAATTGTCAAAGCTAGCTTTATAACTGTGACCTTAGTCGCAGTCCTATTTTTTATATTTCTGACACGTGTCCAGGTTAATTATATCTATCTTATACACTAAAATTTAAGAACTGCGACTTAAGGTCGCAGTATATACTAATGAGAGAGTTTCACAATTATTATTCACGTTTTTTAAAAACCTGGCCATACGGAAAACTGCGACTACGGTCGCAGTCTATTATTCAGAAGTTACAGATTTTTTTACATCTGCAACCTCGGTCGCAGTTTTAGTTATTACATTTCAGACGTGTGATATTCAATTATATGTTTTTATTTAGTTCAGCAATTTGTTTTGTAGGATCTGAATTCACATGGAGAAATGTCTGGAAGCACAAATCTGTTTTTAGGGAAACAGTTTTTCACGGATGCTGAAGCATACAACTTCTACAATTCTTATATAAGGAACAGAGGTTTTGGTGTGAGAAGAAAAGGAATAGATAAGTCACAGAGGCCTCCTCATGAAGTTATTTGTAGAAAATTTTGTTGCAATAAGGAGGATGTGAAGAAGTTGTGTGACAAAAGACAAGATGGGCTTACAGTTAACCGTCGAATCGACACTAGAGTAGCGTGTCCTGCTGAGATGCATGTGCGTCTTCGTTTTTTATTTGACAGAAGATTTTGGGTTGTCACCAAGTTTGTTGATTCTCATTCACATGAATTATCAAGCCCGGATAAGGTCCATCACTATTACTCTCACCAGACACAACGATCAAAGATTAGCAGAAGCATTATGAGCAATTTGGTTGATGCAGGAATTCGCCCTTCAAATATTTCCCGTGTTGTTAATGCAATGAACCACTGAGAAGGTTGTGAAGAAGTAAACCCGCAACAAGTTATTGATTTTATTCGTCACCGTAGAAGTAACATTGGCCATGAGTTTATTTCGATCATCAAATATTTTCAAGAAAAAATCGAGTCCGATCTAAATTTTTTCTTTGCAAGTGAAGTTGACAATGCGGACACACTTAGAAGCATTTTTTGGGCTGATGGAAGAGTAATTTTCTTGTATCTGAGTTTTTATCATGTGATTGTTTTTGACACAACATACAGGACTAATCACTTGAAACTTCCATTTGCTCCATTCACTGGAGTGAATCATCATCGGCAGTCAATTATGTTGGCTATGCATTGCTTGTGGATGAGCAGAGGGATACATTTGTGTGGCTATTCAATAAATGGCTTAAATGCATGCACGGAGTTGCACCAAAGGTGATTATTACTGATCAGGATGACCAGATCGGTGATGCCATCAAGATGGTTTTTCCAACTACTTGGCACCGGTATTATTTTTTGCATGTATGAAAACATATTGCCGAGCAACAAAGCCTGATGACGAACAAGTCTTGAAAAGATTTTATCTCTGATTTCCATCTTTAATACACCTCCCGTGATATAAGCACATGCGAGGAACGATGGAGACTGATGAATGAAAAATATCATTTAGAAGAAGAAGACAGTTGGTTGTTAAAGATGTACAGATTGCGTGGACACTGGGTTAATGCATATCTCAAGGATATATTCTGTGCTGGAATGACAACCAGTCAGAGGTCTGAGAGTATTAATTCTTTCTTTGATGGTTTTGTGAATGCAAACATGAAACTTGTTGAATTTGTCTACTAATATGATAAAGCTGTCGCTACCCGTCGTAGTTCTGAATCTCAACAAGACTTTCGGGGTTTGAATTCTGTGCCTAATTGTATATCGAATCCATATGAGATACAGGTTTCAAAGTTGTATACCCCGAAGATTTTTTAGTTGTTCCAAAAGGAATGGGCAGTTGTGATGACACTCTTTTCAGAAGAGTTGGAACACGATAGACCTGGAGCAAAATATTTGGTTGGTGAATTTTCAAAATCAAAAGACACATGGGAAAAGGTCAGTTATGAGAATTCTGATGAACTTGATGTGTCTTGTAGTTGCTCATTATTCGAAACAGAGGGTCTCCTTTGTAGACATGTTCTGTGCATTTTGTGGCGCAATCACGTTACACATATACCAGAATTCTATATATTATAGAGATGGAGGTTGAATGCGCGTTACAAAAATTTGCAATTGAAAATGACATTAGGCCTTTTCCCATTCAAGGCACTCGACGGACGGCTAGACTGTGGACACTTCGTTCCAAATTTAATGCAATTCTTGAAATGGTGGCCGATTCTGATATCCATCTTTCAAAGTTGGATGCTGTTTTGGATAGATTTACTGAAGAAAGCAGTAATGAATACAAAGCCACGTCAGTAAATTATCAATCATCACAGTCTAAAATAAATATTGATTCTAGTGGATCCGTCGTTGTTCTGCGAGTTGGTGAAGAATTGAATATACACGATCTAATTGATCCTGTACCAACCAAGGGGAGGCCTAAAGGTGCATCCAGGTTTAAGTTTGATTTTGAAGATTCTCTATCACAGAAGGAAGTGAAGCATCGAAAATGTGAAAATTGTCAACAGCTGGGCCATTACAGGACTGGTTGTCCATTATTGGTATGAAATTTAACCTGTTATATAATTTAATTAAAAGTTTGATGTTTCAAATTCTTACCTTTCCTTTCCTTTTTAATTGCAGAGGAAATAGTTTCATGTTGTATCTATCTGGAACGAATAAAGTTTTCATTTTTACATCTTCAGTCATCATCTGCGATCATGGTCGCATTGTTAAAGAAAGAGGCATTTCAAATACTGCGACCTGAGTTGCAGTGTAATAACATTATTTGATCATTTTCAAGTGCTTCCCATCTACTGTTCTTTTGTAAGCAGTTCTACTTTAAAATTTCACTGCGACAATGTAACATGCATATATATTTTACTTTTTAGTTCATTGAATATAGATTGCGATCAGGGTCGCAGATCATATTTGACTATATTTGAGAGCGACTTTGGTCGCAAATATAAGAAGTTCATTCATATCTGCGACCGGAGTCGCAGTTTTTTCATTTCAATGGAAAATTTTTGTTGCTTTTCAACTGGCCCCGTCTCTTGTTATTATGTTGTGTAAAGTTCACTAAACATAGACTGTGACCATGGTCGCAGTTCATATTTGACTATTTGACATCGACTTTCTCTCAGTCTACAGCAGTTGCAGAAAGAGCAGTGTATTTTTATAACAACGACCAGAGTCGCAGTGTAAATTTCACGGGAAAGTTAGATTGTTTAATTCTCAACTTTGAATGAAATATTACATTAAGTTCCTTAATTATGTTACCAGTTTAATATGCTGAGATATGCTTAAAATTAAATTGTATATCGTGAAAATTGGACCCTTTCAATTTTATACTGCGACCTTAGTCGCAGTTTGGAATATATTCTTAATTTAGTCATTTATTTATCTAGTCGCTGATATTATTTTTTTATTAACTGCGACATTAGTCACAATGTATCCCATTTTATTTAATTTTAACATTTTGTGACTTAGACATTGGATCACATTGTTGACATGTAAGTTCGACATAGCCCATTTTAATTTGCACCCGTATCCATGTTCCAACAACCATAAGAATTAAATTAGTAAAACAGTGCCACCAATAAAACTAAAATTATAAAAAAAAATATATAATTAACACAATTAACATTACAAAAATGACTTAATTTTTCTAAAACAAAATACATATTTAAAAGTACTAATCTAGTCGTCCTCGTCATCACCATCATAATCGGATTCGTCATCCATATTATGACAGTGTTTGTCTTCCGTATCGCTTTCCTTCTTTTCAAACATTTTCAAGAAAAACCGAGTCCGATTTAGATTTTTCTTTGCAAGTGAAGTTGACAATGCGGGCACACTTAGAAGCATTTTTTGGACTGATGGAAGAGCAATTTTCTCGTATCTGAGTTTTTGTGATGTGATTGTTTTTGACACAACATACAAGACTAATCACTTGAACCTACCATTTGCTCCATTCACTGGAGTGAATCATCATCGGCAGTCAATTTTGTTTGGCTGTGCATTGCTTGCGGATGAGCAGAGGGATACATTTGTGTGGCTATTCAATAAATGGCTTAAATGCATGCACGGAGTGCACCAAAGGTGATTATTACTGATCAGGATGCCCAGATCGGTGATGTCATCAAGATATTTTTTCCAACTACTCGGCATCGATATTATTTTTGGCATGTACGGAAACATATTGCCGAGCAACAAATCCCGATGACAAACAAGTATAGGGAAGATTTTGTCTCTGATTTTCATCTTTGGTACACCTCCCGTGATATAAGCACATGCGTGGAACAATGGAGACAGATGAATGAAAAATATTATTTAGAAGAAGAAAAAGAAGAAGACAGTTGGTTGTTAAAGGTGTACAGATGCGTGGACACTGGGTTAATGCATATTTCAAGGATATATTCTGTGCTGGAATGACAACCAGTCAGAGGTCTGAGATCATTAATTCTTTCTTTGATGGTTTTGTGAATGCAAACACGAAATTTGTTGAATTTGTCCACCAATATGATAAAGCTGTCGCTGCCCGTCGTAGTTCTGAATCTCAACAAGACTTTCAGGGTTTGAATTATGTGCCCAATTGTACATCGAATTCATATGAGATACAGGTTTCAAAGTTGTATACCCCGAAGATTTTTCTAAAATTACTTATCAGATTATTTTCTAAAATTACTTATCAACTGACCGGACTGCGACCAAGGTCGCAGACAAATCATTATGCCTTATCAGCAATAAAAGCTACTAGTAGAATTTTTCACCATCAAAATTTGAAAGTACTACATTAATTAGAAATTTGATGTTTAAATTAACTATAAAGGAGAAAATAGATGTTTACCCAAGCTTCGCTTCAAAAGAATATACTTTTTAATCCTCCTCTTTTCTCTAGATACTTCACGTAGAAATGAATTATATTGGCATCTAAATCTCTACTGAACATCAGGTCCTCAATGTCATTTTTTGCAACAATTATTCCGTTGTCAGTATCCTGATATGCAGTAGAACTGTAAGAAAAATAAAAAAATGTTAATAATTAGATTATTTTAATATAAATATTTTATATTTTTTATGTAATTTTAAATAAAATTAATTAACTTACTCAGAGGAGGCTTTGTCCAAATTTTTTTTGATGAGAGCTTGTTAATGTGGCTGCAGAATTCTGTATGCAGTGGTTTCAGTCAATTCTCTAGTTTTTAGCTGAGTGTCTGAAATCTGTTCGGTGCCGAAACTAGTAGCAGAAGTCTGAGCCGCAGGCTGTGGAGGATCTTCATTAATTTTCTTTTTTTGTTTTGGATAAACGAAGTTGGAGTCATCGCGATCTCTTTCAGCGCGCTTGCGTTCTTTGACTCCCCTTTCTATCGTTCCTTTAGAGTAATCTAAAACTTTTACTTTGAGTACTTGCTTCTGAGCTGGAGTCTGTTCTTGAATTTTTTTTCTTCGGAAGCTCTGTCTTTTTAGAGTTCAAGTATCTGTTGAGTTAAATTTAAAGAAAAAGTGGGGAAATCTTCCCCAGAAATACTTACTTCAAATTCAGAATCCTGAAAATCCTCCTCTTCCTTTTTCTTCTGCTCTTCTGCCTGCTTCTCCATCTGCTCCCTCATCCTTTTCTGCTTCTTCTCCCCTTCTTCCTTCCTCCTCCTCTCCTCTTCTTTCATCCTCTCCTTCTTCTCTTCTAGCTCTTTCTTTCTCTTCTCCTCTAGAATTTTACGATTATTCTCCTCCTCCACCTTCAACTGCCTCTCCTTCTCCTCTACCTTCCTCCTCTTCTCCTTCTCCTTCTCCTCCACTACCTTCCTCATCTTCTCCTTCTCCTTCTCCTCCACTTCCTTCCTCCTCTTCTCCTTCTCCTTCTCCTCCACTACCTTCCTCATCTTCTCCTTCTCCTTCTCCTCCACTTCCTTCCTCCTCTTCTCCTTCTCCTCCTCCTCTTCCTTCCTCCTCTTCTCCTTCTACTTCTCCTCCGCAGCAGTGGCTGCTCTAAGCAGCTCTTCTTCTTCTTCTTTCACTTTTAATTTCCTCTGCTGCTTTTTAAATTTTCTCTTCTCTCTTCTCTCTCTTCTTTTTCTTTAATTAAGCCTTGAGAGATTTCTCAGTCTCCATTTTTTAATTTTTCTTTCTAGCTCATAAACATATGCTCTCAAATACTGATTTTCATTCCTCAAAGTTTTAATTTCTTCAGCTTGTTCATCCCGGGGTGCTGGCAAATAACCTGCAATAGTTGGTTCTTTTTCACTCGTTGGTTCCTCAACTATTTCGACAGGCTCTGGTTCTGTTTCCGCCGGGATGTTAGCTTCAATATTTATATCTTCTTCTTCATCTTCTTCTTCTCCTCCTCCTTCAACAGGGAGGCCAATTATATTTCTTGCATCATTAGAAATGTTGGCCATTCGACAAAAAAATCTGAAATAAAAAATTAAATTGAGATCTTAGACAAATCTTATAGTTATATCGCAGATGAATGAAACATTTACTAGAATATCTATTAAGGAACTATGATTGTGGTCGTAGTCATAAAAATTAAATCAGACAATCAAATTCGTACTGCGACCATAGTCGCAGTACAAATCAATAAAATAAATATCACTGCGACCATGGTCACAGTTTATTTACAACGAGTTATCAAAGAAATGCGACCATGGTCGCACACCATTGTACTATAATTAAATGAACGCGACAATGGTCGCACTACATTTAAATGTACAAAATTATAATCAACAGTATATGGTCGTTAACTATTAAAAACTTACGATATCTGAGTCAACATCATTTAGATCAATTTCAGCCAAATCTCTGCTAATATTTTGGAGCTCCCATCTTACTGCCATAGGGTTTAGTCCTCCAAACCAGACCTCGGCTCAAAAATAGCAGCCCTTTCACAGAGCCAATACTGTAAAATGTATTATTATATTAGTTTACATAAAAATTGACAATATATAAGAAAATTTCAACAATGTTTGCCAACTATGATATTCATACTTACAATAATTTGCACGAAGATCCTTGCAGCTCATATGTGGTGTGCGTGAAGTGTCCATTGACACAATCAGGAATTGTCAAACAGTTTTAACCCAGCATAATGTCTTCATCAGCTGCATATTGGCAATTTGTTCCATAATATACCACGACACGGTGCATTTACTGTCAGAAAAGAATAGAGTGGCCGACATATATAGGATGATTATTGTTGTAAAGTCTTGAGCTGCAAGTCTTTGCATGTCTTTTATAATTTCATTTAAAGTCACTTGTTACTCAAGTTGTTCATCCTTGGTCACATCTAATTCAGTCCTCCTTCTTTTCTTGACCAGAAGATCATCCAAAGCTTCTTCAATGGATACTTTCATGATCTTCTTTATATTAGAGAAATAATATTTTATAACCCCTCTGTCCTTTATTGTACAGGTCTTATTCATAATAAAATTCACCCCATTGATAGGTGACCAAAAGTAAGGGCAACATCCTCCACAGTTAATTCAATTTGTTTGCCCCCAATTCTAAAGGTCCTTGTTCTCTATCATATTGGTCTACAATTTTCAGCACACTGATATTTGATTTTAGACCTTTTTCAGCACCAAACTCCTCATTGTAGAAGGCCATGAAGATTGGGACAAACGTGGTCTCCTTCATCGCATCTACAATATCTTCCTGAATGTGCTTTTGAATTTTCTAATGAACTAGCACATAAGCTTTAGGCTTGATCTCATAGGACGAACCTTCAGTTCTTGTTTACCTATAGAAGCAGAAACATTAAAAATATTAGTATAAAATACCTGGTCGCAGTACGTTTATTTAAAAATTTAAAAGTAAAAAAGACTGTGACCTTTGTCACAGTAGCCGTTATTAAACTATAATACACTGCGACCAATGTCGCACTTCAATTTTGTAATTAACCAATATAAATTACCATGAAGGGGGCTTTTGTATCATCATACTGCGACCAGAGTCGCAATATTCAATCAGGCTAATTTAGTTAACAGACTGCGACCATACCCCCCAGAAAGGAGAAAACGAATGGCAACACTACGACTTCAGTCGCAGAGTTTAATTAAAAAAATCCTTAACCAAAAACGGTCGTGAATAATTTTTAAACCAAATAATTTTTAAAAATCTGCGACCAAGGTCGCACAAACCCAAGTCGCTAATTCAGATAACTGGGACTCAAGTCGACATAAAAGGAAATGAACCAAAAAAAATGAGTTATCAAGGATAGATATCAAGGAACGAGTTATCTAGAATAGCTATCAAGGAACTGCGACCGTGGTCGCAGTCATAAAAATTTAAATCAGACAAGTAAATCTATACTACGATCATAGTCGCAGTACAAATCAATGAAATAAATATCTCTATGACCATGGTCCAAGTCGACTAAAAGGAAATGAACCAAAAAAATTTTTTGACCTCGGTCGCTGTGTAAAAAAATTTAAAAATTAAAAATTTCTAAAATAAAACTCTTTTTATCTTAAACTTTAAAATTGATTTAAAGTTTCAGTGTAAAAAAAAGAAAAAGTTTTAAACCGCATAAATATACTTTTTTTTATGATTATCTCTTTAAATCATAAAAAGTGAATCTTTCTCTCTTATTTGCGACCATGGTCGCAAGTTTTAAAAAAAAATCTTCAATTTTTTTAAAAGACCAAGAATATTGAAAATTTTAAAAAAATCAAAAAAATTTCATAAAAGAACAGTTCATCAGACACTGTTAATTTAAGTTAAGTTAAAATAGGAGTATTTATGAAAAAAGTAAAAAGACTCACAAAACTGAAAAAAAATATAACTATTAAAATTTACAAACCCTAAAAATAAAAAAATCTGGCTTTCCCCATTACCTTTTTTCCTGGATGATTTCTTTGGCGCCATCTTTAGCACAAAAGTTTTTAAAAAAACTAATTTTTGAACGAAATGATCGAAAAATTGAGAAACAGTAGCACAAAATTTTTCTGATTGATCAACTGATAATTTCAGATCTGAAATTTTTTTGAAAGGAAAGGTTTTACAAACAGTAAAAGTTGTGAGGGAGGGTATTTTAGTTAAACCAATTTTTGAAGTGACTGATACTAACTCGGGCGGGATTTTTTTGGTTTTTGTCCGCCAAAATTTATGTTAGATTCATGGCATTATGTTGCCACGTCCCGCCGGCTGAGAAACTCTCTTAGCTGTCGACTGAGGTATAGTAACCCCTATATATATATATATATATATATATATATATATATATATATATATATATATATATATATATATATATATATATATATATATATATATATATATATATATATATATTCCAAGGCACAAGAAGCTTTGTTTTGAATTCTAAGTATATAAGTGTATAAAATATGCATATTTCATCAAGGTAAAAATCAGGACTAAATTACTTTTTCAATTTTTTCTCCTAAACCCAAAAATCAAACGAATAATTTTATTTTGACTGAGTATTAAGAAATCCTAATTATGATTTCTTATTTCATAAAATTAACTGAATTACTTACAAGAATAAATCAAAATATCAATTTTTTCAAAAAGTTTTTAAATTTTTTTTTAGTAGTAGTATCTACCTATGTTAGTATGTTAGTAAAGAAAAATCTTTTATCATGTTAATGTTAATTATGTCACATGTTAGAATGTTAGATGTTACATGTTAGGCTTATAAAGTCACATGTTAGAATATTAGATGTTACATGTTAGACCCTCCCCCACACCTATCTCATGCATTGTCTCCAATGTATGAATGAATGCATGTATGCAGGAAATAAAGTGTAAAAAGAGGTAATGTTATGTTACCGAAACTTTAGGTCAAGTAGATCCATGATTGTATCTGCTTCCAGAACTGATTCCAAAAACGGTTTCAAAAGTTGACTATTTACCTTGAATATATTATCATTCTTAGTGTCACATATCTCTACTGCTCCATATGAAAACACAATCCTAACAACGAATGGTCATGTCCATCGTGATTTCAACTTCCCTGGAAATAGATGAAGCTTAGAATTATAGAGTAATACTTTTTGTCCAGGGACAAAAGTTTTTCTCATGATAAATTTATCATGAAAAACCTTAACCCTGTACTTCGTAATCTTCACATTTTCGTAAGCCTCGTTCCTCGACTCCTTAAGTTCGGAAATTTGTAATTTTTGAAGCGCAATCTTATCTAGATCGAAATTTAGCTACTTAATTTCTCATAAGGCTCGGTGCTTTAACTCGACAGGAAGGTGACAACCTATTAGGAGACATTCCTAGAATCGTTTTGAAGACTGTCCTATATGCCCATAAGGCATCAACCTATTTGGTGGACCAGACTTTTCGGTTTTGATTCACAGTTTTCTGCAAAATAAGCTTAATTTGCCTATTTGAGACTTCTACCTGCCCACTAGTTTGAGGATGGTAAGATGTGGATAACTTATGTGTTATGGCATATTTTCCCAAAAGAGTATCAAAGTTCTATTGCAAATATGTGAGCCATTATCACTAATTATTACACGAGGGGTTCTAAAGTGTGAAAAGAAGTTTTTTTCAAGAACTTGACAATAATCTTGTTGTCGTTTGTCTTGTAAGAGATGGCTTTAACCCATTTGGATACATAATCCACGGCCAGTAAGATGTATTGATGTCCAAATGAATTAGGAAAGGGTCTCATAAAGTTGATGCCCCAAACTTCAAAGTGTTCTACTTATAGAATTGGGTTGAGGGGTATCATATTATGTTTCAAAATCCTACCTATCATTTGGCATCTTGTGCACGGCTTGCAAAAGTCGAATGCATCCTTTAACAAAGTGGGCCAATAGAACCCACTCTGTAGTACTTTTTTGGCAATTTTATGGGGACCAAAGTGTCCTCCACATTCATACTCGTGACAAAAGACTAGAACACTCTTTATTCCTCATTGAGAATATATCTCCTAATGATTTTGTCGGAACAATATTTAAAGAGATAAGGTTCCTCTCAAATGAAATATCGGACTTGAGACAAGAACCGATATACATCTTGTTTTGACCAATGAGATGGGGTATGATTTGTGACTAAGTAGTTGATTATGTCGACAAACCATGGTTCCCTAAAGGTAGCTAAGAGTTGTTCATCGTGGAAGTTATCATTGAATGGCAACTCGTTAGAAGGGACACACGAGAGAGGTAATCGGCGATGACATTTTTGACACCTTTTTTTATCTCGAATTTTGAGATCAAACTCTTGAAGGAGAAGGATCCAACGAATGAGTCATTTGTATCCTTCTTCAGCATTAGGTATCGAAGTGCGCAATGGCCGATGAATATAGTAGTTTTGGTCCCAAGTAGATGTGGATGAAAATTTTTCAATGTGAACACTACTGCCAAGAATTCTTTCTTAATTGTAGTATAGTTCAATTGGGCATCATTAAGAGTCCTACTTGAATAGTAGATCACATGTTGGTTGTTGTCTATGCGTTATCCTAAGATAGTGCCTATGACAAAATCGGAAGCGTCCTTATGATCTCAAATGGTTTGGACCAATCTGGCGCAAAGATTATGGGCTCAAAGATAAATTCTATTTTGAGCTTCTTACAAGCGTTAAGACATTCGTCATCAAAGATGAAGGGAACATCCTTAACTAAAAGATTAGTTAAGAGTCTAGCAATTTTCTAAAATCCTTAATGAACCGACGATAGAAACTTGTGTGTCCTAAAAAAGAACGGATGTCTTTTACACATATTGGTATGGGAAGCTTAGTTATGACCTCTATCTTCGCGTTGTCCACTTCAGTCCCTTTTCTAAAAATTTCATGACCTAGGACAATCCCATGTTGTACCATGAAATGACGCTTTTCCCAGTTCAAAGTCAAATTCTTTTCGGCACATCGCTCGAGGACAAGTTCTAGATTGTGAAGACATTGGTCGCATGAGTCTCCATAAGTAAATAAAAACATCTATAAAGATTTCCAAATATCTTTTGACCATGTCGGAGAATAAGCTTAACAAACAACGCTAAAAAGTCGCGGGGGCATTGCATAGACCGAAAGGCATTTGGTGATAAGCGAAAGTCCCATATGAACAAGTAAATATTGTTTCTCTTGGTCCTCTGGAGATATGGGGATTTAGTTATACTCCGAGTAACCGTGCAAGAAATAGTAATACTCATAACCAGCTAGTGTTCAAGCATTTGATCGATAAATGAAAGAGGAAAATTTGCGAGTGGCAGCATTTAATTTCGATAGTCAATGCAAACTCGAAGCTTTGTAGGGAGTCGTGTTTGTACCAAGTCTTATTTTTTATTCTCTACCACTGTAAAACTGAATTTCTTAAGAACCGCATGGATTGCCCTGACCCATTGACTGTCAGAAATAGGATTAATTATCCCATTATCTAAAAGTTTTACTATTTCAGCTCAAACGGCCTCTTGCATAATAGGGTTTAACCAACGTTGTGGGTCCCTCTTTGATTTTGCCTCTTTATTTAGATGGATTCGGTGTTGAACTATAGCTGGACTCAATCCCTTTATGTCGGTTATCGTCCAACCAATAGCTTCCCTATGTTCTTAAAGATTGTCATAAGGTCCTCTTCTTGTCTATCAGTCAAGTCGGATGCAACAATGATTGGCAGAGTCGCTTGTTCACCTAAGTGGGCGTACTTGAGATGTTTGGCCTTTTAGCTCCAGGGAAGGAGATGACTCGATAGACGGAGGAGTCAAGCTAGTTGGCTCCGGATCTAATGAACTTGGGCTCGATGCCCACTTAATAGTACCTCATCAAGTTTGAAATCATCAGATCCAACTCGGTGTCACACTCAGCTTCTAGTTTTATTTTCTCACTATGCTCACTTGTAAAGTTCTCAATAAAGTTTACCTCAAAAGGTGAATCGTCCATATCGTAAGGTTATTTTTCTAAGTTGAAAACATTGACTTTCTTAATTATGTCTCCAAAAGTTAATCTCATGGATCCATTTCTATAATTTATAATTGCGTTTACCGTTGCTAGAAACGGGCGTCCTAAGATGACGGGAGTCTGTGTCCTAAAATTAGAGACTGGTTGGGTCTCTAATACAATGAAGTTTACTAGGTAGATGAATTTTCCTATGCGGATAAGGACATCATTTATTTTTCCTTTTGGACTTTGACTGACCGGTCAGCTAACTGGATTGTGACTTGAGTCGGGTTAAGTTTGCCTATCCCAAGTTGTTTGTATACTGAGAAAGGGAGTAAGTTGATACTTACTCCCAAATCAAGAAGTGCTCAATTAATTCCTGTTTGACCTATTGTACAAAAGATGGTGGGACAATCAGAATCCTTGTACTTAACCGGGATTTAGTTGGACAATAGCTCACTAATGTTAGTGGCTAGAAAAACCTTCTTAGGTACATTAGTCTTTCCCTTTTTGTGCACATGTCCTTAAAGAATTTGGCATAACGAGGGACTTATTGTATTACATCAAGAAGAGGCACGTTAATCTTCACTTGATTGAAGATCTCAAGTATTTTATACATTTGTAGATTATTATTACTTCTAAGCCTATTTGAAAATGGGATTGTAGGCTTATGCACTTGTTCAGCTGACTTATCTTCAGAAGTGGATGGAGTGGAACTAGAAGGAGTGGATGTTTGAGTACGGTCTGGTAGCATTGATACTTGATTATCGACTTATTTTTCCGATCGCAACGTATGAACCATATTACATTGGTTCATTGTATCCTTTTGAGCCACATGAGCCTGACTAGAGTTTCTAGGATTTGTTACCGGTTGACTAGGCAAAGTCCCTTTGGGCCCTTCACTTTTGAAACTGATTAACTGACTAATTTGACCCTCTAATCTAGATATGACTTGTCATGTATTCTGCATGAAAGATGTCAAATTTTTTTCTAAATCGGTCTTTTCAGCAGTGGAATTTTGGAAGGATGATTGTGGAGTTTGATTAGGAAAATTGGGTTGATAATGAGGTGGTTGGAAATTTTTGGAGAAATTAGGCGTAGGATAATCATTTATGTTCTGGACTCATAAGAAATTTGGGTGATTTCTCCAATTGAAATTGTATATCTGTGAATATAGATTATTGGTAGGCCTTGAGAATGTTGCATTCGTGTGTTCGGACAACATTTGATGAGCCATAAACACAGGATACTCATCGAACACATGGTTCAAAGCTTGACAGTAAGTATAGCCCACAGGTGATGTTGGGCTGACTTGATTCATAGAAACGGGATTCCTAAGCTCTATGGCATCTAGCCTTCGCAGAATGTTATCTAATTTAGTCTCAGCTGTTATGGAGTTCTCTATCGAATGGAGACCTCTTCTGTAAGCGATTGAGTTGGACTAGACTCTTCGAGGGTAGTTCCCATTGGAGGTTTTTTCCGCTAGGTCTTCATATATTTTTCACCCTCATGTTCATCTGCTTTCAAGAATCTCCTTGACTCAGTATCTAGGAGAGTCTTGTTTTGATAATATAGACCATCATAGAGGACACCACTTGTCTATGCCATGACGAGGACAGTGGACGAGAATATCTTTGAAACATTCGAAATATTTTCAAAATGGTACGTTAGGTTCTTACTTGCACTGCATTATGTTTTCCTCATAAGAGCAGTCTTATCAGTAGGGTAGAACTTTTTTAAGAAGGCTTTGATGAAAGCACCCCACGGCTTTTAAAATTGGTATTAAAGATCATGTTTTTGTTTTATGCATGTTTATGCATATTTATGTTGAGCATTCATTACATATCTTTATTGTTTATTGTTATGCTTGAGTTAAGGGGGAGCTTCTTTGAAGCTTAACTTTAATCCATGCATATATAACTCCATGAGTTTTGTCATCATCAAAAAGGGGAAGATTGTTGGCCCAGAGGCCCTTCACTCTAGTTTTGATGATGATTAACTCATGTAGTTATTGTTTACTAATAATCTTATGATATTTAGTTTCAGATATTTGATCAAGATATTAGTAGGTGATTAGCTTCAACAAAGGTGTTATGGAGCTTTCGCATGTGATTCAAGAGCTCGAGCGTCAAGTTCCCATCTAGCACTCGGTTGGAGTCAAGCTCGATGAATCACGTTTGGATCGAGTCGACTTGGAGACGGAGTTTTATAAGAAGACTTCAGTTTGTTTAGTTTAAATTTGTTTAGATCTCATTGTAAATATTAGATAGTGTGATATGCTCAAGTTCACAACACACACACACTTGTTTTTAAGTTTCATGTTTTGGTTTTTCGGTTTAACCGATCTTGGTTTCATGTCAAAAACATAGATAAAATATCTTTCATGTATATTAGATTCTATCCATATACAACATGCTTAAAAATTGTTTCAATATCATATTTTTGTATTTACATGTGTTTTGGAGAAAACAGTTTTCCATTTCAAAATTCTAGTTTTTGGAAAATACGATTTTTTGGTTTAAGGCAAAATTTCAAGAACACAAAAATGGTTCAAATTGTTTAATATGTGTGTTGAATTTTTGTCACACATATTTGTATTTCAAATATATAACAAGAACTTATTTTTGTGAAATTTATGTGATTTAATGGATTTATTTGAAGTTAAATAGCCAAGTTTTCAAATCCCAAACTAGCTGGACTGGCCTTCTGCCGGTCGACCGGACGGTCGACCGCTGCAGAAGTCGGTCGACCGGTCCGGTCGACCGACGTGCACAAGCGTGTACGCCAGCTTGAGCTAGTGGGCCGGTCGACCTGCTCTCTGGAAATGACCCCGGTCGACCGGCCAGAGAACTCTGCTCTCTGTATCCAGCTCCGGTCGACCGAGCGGTCGACCGGCTAGAGAGCCGTTGCTCTCTGGATCCAGGCCCGGTCGACCGGTGGGCTCAACGGTCATAAATGTGACCGTTGGCCGGTCGTCCGTCCGGTGACCGAAAGGGCAATTTTGCCCTTTGCCTGCTGCCAACGGGCAGATTGTTATGGGGCTATAAATACCCCATATTTGAGTTAGTTTTTAACAAGTTTTTTAAGAGCCAAAATTTCCATCTTCTTAAGTGTTTTAACAGCAAGTTTTAAAAGAGTTTTGGGTTCAAAGATTTCATCTTTATTTATTTTTAAAGGGTTGGAAAAATCAAAGAAAAATAAGATATTTGGGATATTGATTTTGATCTTCATTTCAATCTTATTCTAGTTGTTTTCCTAAGTATTTTTCTTTGTGTTTTATTTTCCAAACTCTTTATATTCTCACACTTGAGCTATCATATCTATCCTATCTATTAGGATCTTGTTTTTGTGAGAAAGTATTAGTTTGTGGTTGTTGATACCACCAAGTTGTAAACCCTCCTTTATTTGTGATATCCCTCTAGTGAGAGGTGATTATATTGATATCCCTCTTAGAGAAGAGGTGATTATTGCAGTGGTGGCTAAGTGCCTTATCCCTCAAGTGTGAGGTGATTGTGATTGTGTGGCTTTGTGTCTATCCCTTAATTATGAGGTTGATCTTGTTTGACTTTGTGCCTTGCCTCTAGTGAGAGGTTGTATTGTTGGAGAGAGGAGTTGTGTACTCTCAAATTATATTTACCCAAATCCTCAGTGGAGGTTCCCTGTGTGGAAAGTCCTGTGTGGACGAGTTAGTGGAAATCCTTCTGTGAGAAGGCGGGGGACGTAGAGCTGGGTGCTCGAACCTCGAAACATATCCTTATGTTTGCGTTTGATCCACTTTCTCTAACTCTCTCTCTTATTTACCTTGCATTGATTCATATTGTCATATCATTCATATATGCTAGGTTTGTTTGTGTGTGCCCATACTTGTGTTTAACCAAGAGAGCTTCATATAGCACCTCAACTCTTATTTAGAGGAATTCAGAGGAGATATTCCGGAGCCCTTCACCAGGAATTCGGCTACACTCTTTGGTTACACTAAGTGTGTTGCATTAAGTTTTTAATTCCACATTATTTGTCATAGATTAGCCTTACACCTATTCACCCCCCTCTAGGTGTACTTTCAATTGGTATCAGAGCCTACGCTCCTGATATTAGGTTTAACCACCTAGGAGTGAGATCTTGATTTGCAAATCTATCATTTGCATTTGCACACATATTGTTTGCACTCATGGATTGCCCTCCCATGTTTGATATCTCAAAAATTGATATATGGAAGGTAATGATGAGTTGGCATTTAAAAGTCATAGGTTATAAAGTTTATCTTGTCATTACCAAGAAATCTTATCTTAGTAATAGCAAGCATATAGAGGCCAATGCACTAGCCCTAGAGGCACTTAGAAAATCACTTAGCAAAGAATATTTAAATATGATTTCTCATTATGGTTCCGTCTTTGCAGTGTGGAACATATTGACATCTCCCGAGCTACAAACGCAAATCAATGAGGAAGAGAAATCTAGTGGAGAAGAATCCGAACAACGTTGCTTCATGGTCCAAGGGAATAACTCCCTTGAGGTAAACTCGGATACTCAACTAGATGATAGTTCTTCAAGTGATGATTATGTTGATTCTGATGCATTAAATGAAGATCTTTCTATTGTATGTGAAAGATTGATTTCAAAGAATAAAGTTTTGAAAAAGAATAGTTCAAGATTAAAAGAAGAAAATAAAAATTTATCTTCTAAACTTGACTCAGTTTTGCAAGAGAGAGATGAGATTTCAAGTGAACGTGACTCACTTAAATCCCAACTTGAACTTGCCCTAAATGAAAACAAAATTTTGACAAATAAAAATGATTGTGAAATTGTTTTGAAGAAAAATGAGACTTTAACTTCAAAACTTGATTTTGCGTTAAAAGAGAATGAATCTTTGAAAAACAAAATTTTTTCTATTTCAAAGGAGCTAGATTTGGTTTCTAAGAAAAACATCTCTTTGAAAAATGATTTAGATACTCATGTTTGCCTTGCTAGTGTAGCTTCATCATCTAGATTACCTATTGCATGCTCCACTTTATCTTCAAGTATTAAAAATGATATTTGTGTGTTGAAGAAAAGTATTGATTGTTTGGGCTCCACTTTGAGCCAATGTGCCATGAACCACACACGTTTGGAATCCATGTTTCGCAAGAAACAAGTTCCTCCTATGTATGCACACAAACCACGGCTGCTCCTCACGTTCACACTGATAACACTTTGTATGCTCATGTGTACACATGTACACATTGTGGACGTAAGGGCCACCTTACTAAGTTTTGTTATGATAGAGTACATGATGTAAATTTAGCAAATAAATTTGTTTGGGTTAGGAAAGGAGCTAACCCCCATGGATCCAAAAGAGTATGAATAACAAAGACCACCCCTATGGTATTTGATGTAGGTGTGGGCTCTCACTTGACGTGAGAGTGATGGAGTCTTGAGGTGGATGCGTTCCGTGCTTAAAGATGACTATTTTGAATGCATCACTTTCAAGGGGAGTTTGGTGGGAGGATCACCTTGGTTTGGAGACTTAGAGATGTGCCCTCATAGTTTTGGTAACGATCTCTTACTCCCATTTATGTTTACATGCTTTTAGATTATTAATTTTTAGCATGTCATGTTTTTATGATTATTATGTTAAATGCCATGATAGTTAGATTTGTGTCATACATGTATAGTATTTGAGATTCACCCATGTTCATATGGATCCATATTTTGTGTTCTCACTTTAGTTTAGCTATCGTGTATATCATAATTCTAAACATGTGCATTTACATAATGATCTTATTGATGTATGTTTTGTTTGTATGCTTCATGATATGATTACATGTTTAGATGTATTTTTTCATTAAAACTTATGCATATGCTTGTACAACTAATGAGCTACAAATTGATTATTATATGTGAAATCACCTAGAGGGGGGTGAATAGGTGATAATGCTAATCTATTGAACTAAATGCGGAATTTAGAAATTAATTGCAATTACACAAGAGATGCACACTCAAACAAGCCAAGCAAATAATTATGAATGAACAATATGAATTGATGCAAGGCACAAAGTAAAGAGAGAGAGATAGAGTAAGAGCCAAGGGAACAAGCGCAAACAACAAGATATGTTTCGAGCTTCGAACACCCAGCTCTACATTCCCGCCTTCACACAGAAGGATTTTAAGTCCACTAGCTTGTCCACAAAGGACTCCCACAAAGGGAACCTCCACCGAGGATTTGGGGCAATAACAATTACAAGGAGTCCCAACTCCTCTCCTTACAAACACAACCTCCTCCTTGAGTCACAACTCCAAGCCAACAAACAATCACCTCACAACTTGAGGGATTAGCACAAAGCTTACACAAGGATCACCTCACCACTTGAGGGATACAACCCAAAGGCACAAAGCCAAGCAAAGATTGGGTTTACAACTTGGTGGTCTAAACAACAACCACAAACAATCTCTTTCTCCCACACAAAGATCCTATAGAATAAGAAAGTAAATGTAGCTCAAGTGTGGAGAAAACCAATGGAATGGAAATCAAAATCACAAAGAAAATCCTTGGGAAAAACTAGAAACCAAGATGAAGAAGTTCAATCAAACACTTTTCCTAAAAACCCTTTTCTTTGATCTTCCAAACCCGAGCAAAAACACCAAATAGATTGTTCAATTTAAGTCCAAAAAATTCTTTTGATTGCTGTGAAAACACCAGAGAGTAAGGAAAAATTCGCACAAAAAATCTTTTTGAAAACTGGCCATTAATGGGGTATTTATAGCCCCCAGAAAAATATAGCCGTTGGCAGCTGAAAATGCCAGAAATGGCCTACCGGTCGACCGGTCGGTCGACCGTCCAACAGTCACATTTGACCGCTGGCAGCTACCGGTCGGTCGACCGCCCAGATACAGAGAGCAGACTTCTCTGCTCCGGTCGACCGCCCGGTCGACCGCCCAGATACAGAGAGCAAAGCTCTCTGGTCCGGTCGACCGGTCGGTCGACCGGCCCACTGTTCTGCCAGACGTGCACAGCTCTGTGCACGTCGGTCGACCGCGTGGTCGACCGGCCCTTGGTTCGGTCGACCGAGCGGTCGACCGACCTGACCTGTCAGCCAGTTCTGGGTCTGATAAACAGGGTAAAAATAGCTTAAAAACTTCTTTTATCTCTTCTAAAAACTCCATAAAATTCTTTTAACATTTTATATTGAATTACAAACTTGTGATAAAAATTTCAAGACAATATAAAACATTTGGAATCATTTTTGTGTCTTGCAAATTTTATCAAAAACTAAAACTTGTAATTTATCAAACTTGGATTTTTCAACAGAAAATACGTTTTGTCCAAAACTCATCCAAATACAAAAACATGATATTAAACACTTTGAAGCATGATGCATATGGATAGAAATCCAATATACATGAAACAAATATATATCATAGTTTTTGACTTTAATTCCAAAAATATGTTTTGTTAGAAATACCAAAACATGAAACACATGAATTAGACTATCAAACTAAGTTTGTCTAAATAGTTGAAGCATGCATGTATATAGAACAAATCTAATATACATTAAACCATGTAAACTTGTTTTGATATAATATCTATTCATGCAAACCAAGATCGGTTAAACCAAAAACCGAAAACCAAAACATGAAACGTGTGTGTTGTGAACTCGAGCATATCATACTATTCTAATCTTTACAATTTGGATCTAAACACAAAACTAAATTAGGTACCGATGTCTTCTTGTAGAGCGCAATCTCCAAGCCGACTCGATCCAAAACTCTTTGATCCACCGAGTAAGTGCTATATATGATCTTTGACGCTCGGGCTCTTGAATCAACATGTGAAAGCTTTCAAATCATCTTGTTGAAGCTAATCACCAACTAATAACTTGATTAATGATCTGAAACTAAATAACACAAGATTATTAGTACACATAACTACATGAGTTAATCATCATCAAAACTAGAGTGGAAGGTCTTTGGGCCAACAATCTCCCCCTTTTTGATGATGAAAAAACTCATGGAGTTATATATGCATGGATTAAAGTTAAGCTTCAAAGAAGCTCCCCCTTAACTCATGCATAGGGATAAGCAACAAATATGTGCAATGAATACTAAACATGAAACATGCATAGATATGCATAAAACAATAAATGGCTCTAGATACCAATGAAAGATACCAATGAAATTTTCAAAAACAAATAAACATGCTCTAGATACCAATTAAACTAAACAAATAAACATGCTCTAGATACCAATTAAACTAAATATATGCAAAACAAAACTAATGATCTCTTTTACAAGCTCTTGATACCAAAACTAAACATGTTCTTTAAATAATGTTTTTGATACCAATTGAACTTAATAAAAAAAACATAAAACATGCATACAAACATGCATATAAACTCAAATTCTTCTCCCCCTTTTTGTCAATCATCAACAAAGGGTTAAAAACAAAACAAAACTAATAAAAACATATTCTTCTCTTCTTTTTATTCAAAACAAAAAAAACAATCAAGGGATGTTCTCCCCCTTTTGTCTAAAATCAAATATGATACCAATTTAAAAGTGAAAACTATACCAATTGAAAAACAAAAATCTTGATACCAATTGATAAGTAAACAAATATCATATCAATTGTAAATAACCAATCTTGATATCAATTGAAATTAAACATTACAAATTTTGAATTTCTAAACATAAATCTTAATATCAATTGAAATTATTATTCTTTTTAAGGCATAAGATACCAATTGAAATCATTATTTTCTATCATAAAGCAAGGGAGTGGAATACAAAATACCAATTGAAAGATGAAATACAAGCTTTTCTCCCCCTTTATGAAATACCAAATAAAACTATGCGTAGGCTCGAATAAAGATACCAATTGAAAGCTAAATCAATTGAAACATGATAGTCATTAAGAATTCAAGCTTTAGCATAAGCAAAACACATATATATGTATGAAAAGTTTTAATACCAATCAAAATTGATACTAATTGAAATGAAAGCATACATACATACAAATATATGAGTATACAAGAAATGTCAATTATTGATACCAATTGAAAAAATCCAATGATACCAATAGAAACAACAATAAGATCAAATGTATATCTCATATAACCTACCACCCATTTCATGTTCAAGTTTAAAATGATTTTCACTATAAAGCATACATGAGCATGATCTCCCATCCAACCACCCTTTGAAGGTAGGGGTTTTCAAAAATAGGTTTGAAAACGTAGTATGTTTGAAAATCTCTACCAAAGTGAAGAATACGAACTAGTTGAATGGAAAATCTTATAAACTAGTACGAAATCCTTCAAGCAAGGAATAAAACAAATGTTTTTCATGAAACACATGTAAATCACATGATCACTAAACACTCAAAATCCATAAAGCCCATATCATAGTCTCATGAAAACAAATCATGAGTAAACTAATAAGGTGAGTGAACAAGTGTTATGTGACACATATCAACATGAAAGTATTCAATTTAGCTCATATGAAATTCCTTTAAAAAAACATTAACACATGAAAAACTAAATTTTCATTTCCAAGTGAAATTACCTAAAAACTTGAAAATCATGAAAATCACCAAAATGAATTAAACTTCAAGGCATATGTATGTCATGTACAAACTAAAGTATACATACATATCCTAAACATAATGAGTTCACAAAAGTAGATGCATGAAGGCACGTGGCTCAAGGATGTACATGTATAATCAATAGTTTGGACAAGATAGACATATACATGAAGTTTAAAACACATGATCATAGAAACATATTCAAAATGAGGAATACAAGTTAGAATGCATGAATCATCAAAACTAGACTATACTAGCACATCTAATGGGTACAAATAGGCATTCAAGCACAAACATAAAAGATTTACTTGTGGCCCATTCTATGTACAAGTATAAATCCTAGTTTTCATGAAAACTAACATCTAAACATATATCCAAAACGTGAGGCATAAAACTAGACATAAATCAACACGATAATCATAAAAATGATCATGAAGTAAATCCACATGCTATTAGAATCATGATATACATAATAGCCAAACAATGGTGAGAACACAACAAATGGGTCTATCTAAACATGGGTGATCTCAAAAGCTATACATGCATGTCAAAAGTCTAATAAATATGGCATTCAACATACTAAACAAAACATGAGTCATCAAGACAAATCATCATAAACATTCATATGATCATTATGAAGATGCATGTGCATTAGATCTAGGGCATACATATTAGTTTAAACAAGGTGAGAACACTAAATATAGATCCATATAAAACAAGAAGTGTCTCAAGTAACTAAACATGTATATCACTAATCTAATGATCATGACATAATCATAATAATCAACAAACATCAAAACATGCTATAAACAATAATATGAAAAGCATGCAAATATAAACGGGAGTTAGAGATTGATACCAAAACCGATGAAGGCACCTCTCTAGTTCTCCAAACCAATGGTGGTCCTCTCCACCAAACTCTCCTTGAAAGTGATGCATCCAAATTGTTTTCTTTGAGCACGGAACGCATCCACTTCAAGGCACCGCTACTCTCACGTGATGCGAGAGCCCACACCTACATCAAATGCATGAGGGGTGGTCTTTGGTACCCATTTTCTTTTGGGTCCATAGGGGTTAGTATCTTTCCTAATCCAAACAAGATTATTTGCTAAATTTTCAACATGTAAACGATCATAGCAAAATCTAGCAAGGTGGCCCTTACGACCACAATGTGTACAAGTGTACACATTAGCATACATGTTATGGTTGTGTCCGTGATGAGCATGTGTATGCCGTGATGGGTGTATATGTAAAGATGGAACTTGTTTCTTACGAATCAAGGTTTCCAAGCGTGTATGATTCAAAGTACATTGGCTCAAAGTGGAGCCCAAACATTCAACACTTTTCTTCAAAACATTTATATCTTTTTCAATACTTGAAGATAAAGTGGAGCATGCAATAAGTGTGCTAGAAGAAGAAGCTACACTAGCATGGCAAACATGAGAATCTATATCAATTTGCAAAGATTCATTTTTCTTTAAAACTAAATTCAATTCTTTTGTAATGAAATCAATTTCATTTTTCAAAGCAAGGTTATCTTTAAAACAAAATCCAATTTAGAAGATAAAACCTCATTGTTTTTCACAACATCATCACAATCATTTTTGCTTTTTAAAACATCAATCTCTTTTAGGGCAAGGTCTAGTTGAGATCTTAGTGAGTCACGTTCACTAGTAATCTCTTCCTTCTCTTGCAAAACCGATTCAAAAGTTGAGCACAAATCCTTCATTTCTTCTTTTAGTTCAAGATTGTTCTTTTTTAAAAGATTATGTTTTTCCAAAAAAATTTCAAGCTTTGTGGCAAGTTCCATATTTAAGGTTTGAGCTTCTAAACAACCATCGCAATAGGAACCAGAGCAATCATCTAGTTGAGAATCCGATTGTACCTCAAGGGAGTCTTTCCCTTGGACCATGAGGCAATGCTCGTCGGACATGTCTCTCCTAGATCTCCTTATCTTGCTAATAATCCTTGAAAGTTCGGGAGAAGTCAATATGCTCCAAACTGCAAAAGCCGAATCATAATGATCAAACACCGGTAAAAGATCTTCATTAAGAGATGCTCTAAGTGTTTTAAGTGCTAATGCATTTGCCTTTTATGCTTGCTATGATTTGGGTAGGATTCTTGAGTAGTGGCTTGATAAACTAGATGCCCTAAGCTTTTTAAGTGACTACTCATATTGGCCTTCCAAACATCAAGTCTAAAAAAGTCAAACATAGGAGGGCTATCCATGGGTGCAAACTAAATGTGTGCAAATGAGAAATACAAATGAAGATTAGCAAACCAAGATCTCACTCCTAGGTGGTTAAACCTAAATATCAGGAGCGGAGGCTCTGATATCAATTGAAATCACCTAGAGGGGGTGAATAGGTGATAATGCTAATCTATTGAACTAAATGCGGAATTTAAAAACTAATTGCAATTACACAAGAGATGCACACTCAAACAAGCCAAGCAAATAATTATGAATGAACAATATGAATTGATGCAAGGCACAAAGTAAGAGAGAGAGAGAGAGATAGAGTAAGAGCCAAGGGAACAAGCGCAAACAACAAGATATGTTTCGAGCTTCGAACACCCAGCTCTACATCCCCGCCTTCACACAGAAGGATTTTAAGTCCACTAGCTTGTCCACAAAGGACTCCCACAAAGGGAACCTCCACCGAGGATTTGAGGCAATAACAATTACAAGGAGTCCCAACTCCTCTCCTTACAAACACAACCTCCTCCTTGAGGCACAACTCCAAGCCAACAAACAATCACCTCACAACTTGAGGGATTAGCACAAAGCTTACACAAGGATCACCTCACCACTTGAGGGATACAACCCAAAGGCACAAAGCCAAGCAAAGATTGGGTTTACAACTTGGTGGTCTAAACAACAACCACAAACAATCTCTTTCTCTCACACAAAGATCCTATAGAATAAGAAAGTAGATGTAGCTCAAGTGTGGAGAAAACCAATGGAATGGAAATCAAAATCACAAAGAAAATCCTTGGGAAAAACTAGAAACCAAGATGAAGAAGTTCAATCAAACACTTTTCCCAAAAACCCTTTTCTTTGATCTTCCAAACCCTAGCAAAAACACCAAATAGATTGTTCAATTTAAGTCCAAAAACTTCTTTTGATTGCTGTGAAAACACCAGAGAGTAAGGAAAAATTCGCACAAAAAATATTTTTGAAAACTGGCCATTAATGGGGTATTTATAGCCCCCAGAAAAATATAGCCGTTGGCAGCTGAAAATGTCAGAAATGGCCTACCGGTCGACCGGTCGGTCGACCGTCCAACGGTCACATTTGACCGCTGGCAGCTACCGGTCGACCGCCCAGATACAGAGAGCAGACTTCTCTGCTCCGGTCGACCGCCCGGTCGACCGCCCAGATACAGAGAGCAAAGCTCTCTGGTCCGGTCGACCGGTCGGTCGACCGGCCCACTGTGCTGCCAGACGTGCACAGCTCTGTGCACGTCGGTCGACCGCGCGGTCGACCGGCCCTTGGTTCGGTCGACCGACCTGACCTGTCAGCCAGTTCTGGGTCTGATAAACAGGATAAAAATAGCTTAAAAACTTCTTTTATCTCTTCTAAAAACTCCATAAAAATTCTTTTAACATTTTATATTGAATTACAAACTTGTGATAAAAATTTCAAGACAATATAAAACATTTGGAATCATTTTTGTGTCTTGCAAATTTTATCAAAAACTAAAACTTGTATTTTATCAAACTTGGATTTTTCAACAGAAAATACGTTTTGTCCAAAACTCATCCAAATACAAAAACATGATATTTAAACACTTTGAAGCATGATGCATATGGATAGTAATCCAATATACATAAAACAAATATATATCATAGTTTTTGACTTTAATTCCAAAAATATGTTTTTAGAAATACCAAAACATGAAACACATGAATTAGACTATCAAACTAAGTTTGTCTAAATAGTTGAAGCATGCATGTATATAGAACAAATCTAATATACATTAAACCATGTAAACTTATTTTGATATAATATCTATTCATGCAAACCAAGATCGGTTAAACCGAAAACCAAAACATGAAACGTGTGTGTTGTGAACTCGAGCATATCATACTATTCTAATCTTTACAATTTGGATCTAAATACAAAACTAAACTAGATACCGATGTCTTCTTGTAGAGCGCAATCTCCAAGCCGACTCGATCCAAAACTCTTTGATCCACCGAGCAAGTGCTATATATGATCTTTGATGCTCGGGCTCTTGAATCAACATGTGAAAGCTTCCAAATCATCTTGTTGAAGCTAATCACCAACTAATAACTTGATTAATGATCTGAAACTAAATAACACAAGATTATTAGTACACATAACTACATGAGTTAATCATCATCAAAACTAGAGTGGAAGGCCTTTGGGCCAACAATATGTTTGTGCTTGATTGCTCATTTGTACCCATTAGATGTACTAGTATAGCCTAGTTTTGATGATTCATGTATTTTGACTTGTATTCCCTATTTTTGTGCATATTTTTATGTTTGTGATTAGCTTCATGTATATGTCTATTTTGTCTAAACTAATAGTTATACATATACATCCTTAAGCCACTTGCATTCATGCATATATTTTTGTGGACTCGTTCATATTTGGATATGTATGTATACTCTAGTTTGTACAAAACATACATATGCCTTGAAGTTGTATTATTTTGTTGAAAATTAAATTTTAATGATTTTTCATGTTTTCGTTTATAAAGAAATTTCATATGAGCCTTATTGCCCATTTTCATGACTATGTTTTTCACATATTACTTATACACTCACATTATTCTTATTTACTCATGATTTGTTTTCATGAGATTATATGTGCTTTATTACTATTTGAGTGTTGATGATTGTGTGATTTTCAAGTTTTATGGAATATATTATTGTTTTATTCCTTACTTGAAGGATTTCGTACTAGTTTTTCAAATTTATCATAAAACTAGTTACGTTATTCTTCTTTTGGAAGAGTATTCAATTATGCTAAACTATTTTCAAACTTTTTTTAAACATTACAAATTGTGATTCAAGAGCTCGAGCGTCAAGTTCACATCTAGCACTCGGTTGGAGTCAAGCTCGGTGGATCACGTTTGGATCGAGTCGACTTGGAGACGGAGTTTTATAAGAAGACTTCGGTTTGTTTAGTTTAAATTTGTTTAGATCTCATTGTAAAGATTAGATAGTGTGAAATGCTCAAGTTCACAACACACACACTTGTTTTTAAGTTTCATATTTTGGTTTTTCGGTTTAACCGATCTTGGTTTTCATGTCAAAAATATAGATATAATATCTTTCATGTATATTAGATTCTATCCATATACAACATGCTTAAAAATTGTTTCAATATCATGTTTTTGTATTTACATGTGTTTGGGAGAAAACGGTTTTCCATTTCAAAATTCTAGTTTTTGGAAAATACGATTTTTGGTTTAAGGCAAAATTTTAAGAATACAAAAATGGTTCAAATTGTTTAATATATGTGTTGAATTTTTGTCACACATATTTGTATTTCAAAGATATAATAAGAACTTATTTTTGTGGAATTTATGTGATTTTATGGGATTTATTTGAAGTTAAATAGCCAAGTTTTCAAATCCCAAACTAGCTGGACTGGCCTTCTGCCGGTCGACCGGACGGTCGACCGCTGCAGAAGTCGGTCGACCGGTCCGGTCGACCGACGTGCACAAGTGTGCACGCCAGCTTGAGCTGGTGGGCTGGTCGACCGAGCGGTTGACCGTCCAGAGAGCTCTGCTCTCTGGAAATGGCCCCGGTCGACCGCCCGGTCGACCGGCCAGAGAGCTCTGCTCTCTGTATCCAACTCCGGTCGACCGACTGGTCGACCGGCCAGAGAGCCGTTGCTCTCTGGATCCTGGCCCGGTCGACCGGGTGGTCGACCGGTGGGCTCAACAGTCATAAATGTGACCGTTGGCCGGTCGACCGCAATTTTACCCTTTGCCTGCTGCCAACGGGCAGATTGTTATGGGGCTATAAATACCCCATATTTGAGTTGGTTTTTAACAAGTTTTTCAAGAGAAAAAATTCCCATCTTCTTAAGTGTTTTAACAGCAAGTTTTAAAAGAGTTTTTGTAACACCCCGCTCCCAGAATACGACTTTGTTGCGTATTCAGATTTTTCGATTTACTTCATGTATTTGTTTTGTATTATGAATTATTTCTATGATCGTTTTGTCTTGGATCCGGATTCACGGACTCGGAGTCAGCCCAGTCTGAACCGAGGACCCGATCCTAGGGTATTACTCGATTTGGTCTTTCTGGTATTTAGATTTGACCGATTTTAGTTTTAAACATCATTTTCCAATATTTTAGATTTTCTATGATTTTCTAGAATTTTTCTGAATTAAATTGAAAATCTTCAAAACCGGTGTCGACCAGTGCCGCTGACCGATTCCCGAATTTTTAATTTACAAACGGATTTGAATTACAAGAAGAGTCTTTTTACATTATTTCTTAAAATCACATTTCCTATCTAAATACTTTTTCTGGGGATTTTATGAATTTATGAAAATCCCACCGGATTGGGTGTCGGCCAGTATCGCTGGTTGATTCCAGGATTTTTAGTTTACAATCGGAATTGAATTTCTGAATTTCGCTTTCACTTTACTTCTTAAAATCATATTTTATTCTTTAATACATTTTCTGGGATTTTTCAGAATTTATCAAAATCCGGCCAACCCGGTGTAGACCGGTATCGGCGGTTGACTTCCGGATTTTTAATTTGAAAATGGGATTTTATTTCTGAAAACCGATTTCATATTATTCCTCAGGATGACGTTTTCTACCTCTGGGTATTTTTGGGATTTTTCTGAAACAGTCGATATTTCGCGGCCATATTATATATTATTATTTTATTTTTCTTTCTTTCTTTCTTTCCTTCCTTTTCTTTTTCCCTCCAACCGACTCCAGCTGCAGCCCACACCCCCCACGTGGGCGACACCACCCCCTTCCCATCAATCCCTTCCTCCTTTTCTTTTTCTTTTCTTTCTTTTCTCTATTTTTCTTTCTCCCTTATCTTTCCTCTCCTTTCTCTTCTTCTCTTTGCCCTTCTTCTTCTTCCCCATTTCATTGGCCGACACCCAACCAGCCGCCACCGCCGGCGCCTCTGGCCACCACGACGCCGGCGAGGAGACCCCCTAACTCCGGCCATCTCCCTCTCCTCTCTCTCTTTTCTTTTCCTTTCTTTCCTTTTCTTTTCTTTTCCTTTTCTTTCTCTTTTTCCTTCTTCCTTTTTCTCTTCCTCCCCCTAGATCCGGCCACCACCACCGTCGCCGGACTTCTCCTCCCTCCTCCGGCACCCCCGGCGGGGGCTGACCGCTGCCGGCGCGATGCCGGCAGCCTTGGGCGCGGCCAGGGGGCCTCCTGGCCCCCTGTGTGCGGGCTTGGAGGGGGCAGCAACCCCCTCCCTTCTCCTTTTTGGGGTGGCCGGAGGCCACCCCTGCCTGCGCCGGCCACCCCTGGCCGGTGCAGTCTCCGCGCCTCCCTGGCCGCAGCCAGGGAGAGGCGCCAGGCCAGGCCAAGCCGGCCTGGCCTGGGCATGAGCAGGGGGGGCAGCAGCCCCCCTGCTGTTTCCCTTCTCCTCCTTTGGGGTGGCCGGCGCGGCCACCGGAGGCCGCCGGCGCCGGCCCCAGAGAGGCCACGGCCAGGCCTCCTGGCCTGGCCGTGAGCATGAGAGGGGGGCAACTGCCCCCCTTCTCTCTTTCATCTCTCTATCTCTCATCTCTCCTCTCTCTCTCCTGATCTCTCTCTCTCCTCTCTCTACAACTTCTCTCACTCTCTCTAACCAATCTCTTTCTATCTCCTCAGTTTCTCTCTCTAACTTACTCTTTCTCTCTCTAGATTCTCTCTCTAGGAATCTCCTTCTCTCTCCCTCTCTTTCTCTCTCCTGTACTGTCTCTCCTTATCTCCCTCCTCTCCGTAATTGCTGACGCGGATCTCACCCCCGCGTCCGGGCAACCCCTTAACGCGGATCTTCGCGTTCTTGGCATCTGTTCAACGCGGCCTTCGCGTTCTTGTATCGACGCAGCGCGGAGTTCAGGCCCGCGTCTGTGTCCCTCTCGTGTCGACACAACGCGGAGATAATACCCGCGTCTGTGTTCTCCTCGTGCCCTGACTTGAACGCGGGTCTCGAACCCCGCGTTTATGGCACCTTCGCGTCTGCGATTCCCGCGTCTGTTATTCCCGCGACGCGACTCCCGCGTCTGCGACCCCCGCGTCTCACTCGCATAACTCGCGTCTCCCTGTGCACTCTCTCTTTCCATATATTTCTCCCTCTAGGTTTCTCTCTCCTTCTCTCTCTAACTCTTTCTCTCTCCTCTTCACTTTCTCTCTCTTCATAATTATATATTATTATATTATTTTATGGCGCGTGCGCGAGTTCCATGGATTTCGGACTTTTCGGCATTTCCGGTGATTTAGGCGAGTGTCCTTGCTCTCGCCTCCATTTGGGTTTCCTCGCTTCGTCGGGTCGACATGTCTTTTATTCCATGTTTTCATGTATTATGTATTTGGGCTGAGTCCCTGTATCTGTGTATGGCCGAGTGCCAATGACTGGACATGTATTGCTCTGTGACGAATGCTTGTATTAGGGTAGTTTCATTCTTGTATACATACCATGCCTGTGATGTATTTTACTGCTTTATACCATGCGTGGCCGACCTTTCGTGGTCGTTGGACCCTGGGTTTCTGCCCACTCCTGGGATGGCTAGTAGTCACCGAGAGTGCGCTTAAACCCCAAGCGTACTTGGTTTCCGGACCCTTCAGCCTCCGGTCCCTCACTATCTCGAAAGAGGCGTGATTGGGATCGTCAGGTTTCTCATTCAGCCTCCGGTCTCTCACTATCTCGAAAGAGACGTGATTGGGATCGTCAGGTTTCTCATTCAGCCTCCGGTCTCTCACTATCTCGAAAGAGACGTGATTAGGATCGTCAGGTTTCTCAGCTCCATCTGGTGAGCATACTTAGCGCTCAGTGCTTTATTCACTAAATTCGTTTAGGCGAGTTGCTGCCGGATTTTCTACTCGTATCTTAAACCGAGTTGTCCCGGTAACCTCGCAGAGCGCATTAGTGTCTAAACTCTGTTCGCTGCCTGTGCCTCCAGCTTGTTCAGCTCCGCCTGGTTATCATGATCAGCGTCCAGCGCTTTACCACTAGATTCGTCTAGGCGAGATGCTGCCGGATTTTCTACTCGCACTTTAAGCCGAGTCGTCCCGGTAATCATGCCAGACGCTCCAGTGTTAAATACTGTTTGCTGTCTGTACACTCCAGCTTGCTCAGCTCCGCTTGATTGTGCTCAGCTACAATTCTATCACATGTCATGTATTTACCTGATACGTTAACACTTGCCATGCCATTATTTCATACCTATCATCTACATGATACTACTTGGCAAGGCCCCTTGTTACGATATGACTTGCCACCGGACTAATATCTATCTCTTGACATGATTTATCACCTGCCTAATATCATCCTCCTGTCATGCTATCACTTAACACCCGCATGACATACTTGACTCTCATGATTATCACGATAACGGGAATGATGACCTGACATTTTGATAGTACAAACTGTACTCCTGTTACACATGTGATACCTTATAGTACAACCGTACTCCTGATATACCTGTATTCCTGATAATCCTGACTTGCTCTTGCTCATTCCCGAAATCTGATAATCATCTAATAAACCGTAAAATGAGACAACTTACATCGGGTCGGGGGAAACTTGCGGCTATCAATATGTGTTCGTGTTTACAGTGGTACTAGGCATGTTGTGCAACTAAAACTTCCGGTCTGACCTGTGGGCCTCCAGGCAACCGAGGGGAGTGCTGGCTCCCTCCTTCTTGGTACCATCTTGATAAGGGCATTCCATAAGACCCTCCTGATTGCCTTGCGGCAGGTTCCGTCCACCAAGCAACGGAACAATCCTGGGCCGTGGTCCCGGGTATGTACGGGACCCACTGTAAACATAGTTCATTGATACCCCCGTTGGTTTCCAATAACAACCTTGCTTTACTCGGATGTGGATATATGTGTGCTGGGACGCTAGTTCACATATCTAGACATCAGGGTAAGACGAGTAATAATAATAATAATAAAAGATGCCAACCATGGATCCGTTGTATGCTTTGCCGAGTTTGCTTTCATCGGGTTTTACATCGGATTTTCTGTTTTATGATTATTATCATATTAGTTACTCATACCCTGTTTTATTATCCATGTTCCATTCCATCAGTCTACTGCTCCTATCTTATCATTTCATGAGTAGTTCCTGCTTGATGTCACTTGTTATATATCTACCTGCTTATACATGCTTATGCTCACGACACGATTTTCAATGCATGATTATGATTCGGTTTTATCGTTACACGTGTGCTTACCTATGCTCGCCACTTGGCATTCGTATCACCACTCGCCTGGGGAGTTCTATCTGACTCCCCTGGATCCTCATGTCCAGGTCATGGAGTTTGAAGCGTGTGGATTCTCCCAGTTGCTGATCAGAGTGGCGCAGCGGTAGCGTGGATCTCCAGCAGACCGCCCAGAGCTCTATCCTTCCAGGCCCCTGTGCGCCTCTCGAGTTTCCCTTTGTAAACTCGTGAGTGCCTTTTATACTGTTCGTACTTGTACATCTCTTTGTAATCTCGCAATTGCGCATATCAGTGATGTAATATTCATGTAATATTGGATCACCTCTGGTGATAACTCTGTAATTGTACTCATATGTTGGAATGTATAATGCACCAATTGCTTCCGTACTCTGATTCTTGCCTGTACTGATGCTTAGCGTATATACGTGAGGGTATTTCTGACCTGCGTATATACGTTGCAGTAACGTCTCCGTACCCGCCGGATCGGGGCGTTATAGTTTTGGGTTCAAAGATTTCATCTTTATTTATTTTAAAGGGTTGGAAAAATCAAAGAAAAATAGGATATTGGGATATAGATTTTGATCTTCATTTCAATCTTATTCTAGTTGTTTTCCCAAGTATTTTTTCTTGTGTTTTGTTTTCCAAACTTTTTATATTCTCACACTTGAGCTATCATATCTATCCTATCTATTAGGATCTTGTTTTTGTGAGAAAGAATTAGTTTGTGGTTGTTGATACCACCCAGTTGTAAACCCTCCTTTATTTGTGATATCCCTCTAGTGAGAGGTGATTGTATTGATATCCCTCTTAGAGAAGAGGTGATTATTGAGTGGTGGCTAAGTGTCTTATCCCTCAAGTGTGAGGTGATTGTGATTGTGTAGCTTTGTGCCTATTCCTTAATTGTGAGGTTGATCTTGTTTGGCTTTGTACCTTGCCTCTAGTGAGAGGTTGTATTGTTGGAGAGAGTAATTGTGTACTCCCAAATTATATTTACCCAAATCCTCAGTGGAGGTTCCCTGTGTGGGAAGTCATGTGTGGACGAGTTAGTAGAAATCCTTCTGTGTGAAGGCGGGGGACGTAGAGCTGGGTGCTCGAACCTCGAAACATATCCTTGTGTTTGCGTTTGATCTACTTACTCTAACTCTCACTCTTATTTACCTTGCATTGATTCATATTGTCATATCATTCATATATGCTTGTTGTTTGTTGTGTGTGCCCATACTTGTGTTTTACCAATAGAGTTTCATATAGCACCTCAACTCTTATTTAGAGGAATTCAGAGGAGATATTCCAGAGCCTTCACCGGAAATTCGGCTACACTCTTTGGTTACACGAAGTGTGTTGCATTAAGTTTTTAATTCCGTATTATTTGTCATAGATTAACCTTACACCTATTCACCCCCCTCTAGGTGTACTTTCAACCACTTGTCTATGCCATGATGAGGACAGTGGACAAGAATATCTTTGAAACATTCGAAATATTTTCAAAATGGTTTGTTAGGTTCTTGCTTGCACTGCATTATGTTTTTCCTCATAAGAGCAGTCTTATCAGTAGGGTAGAACTTTTTTAAGAAGGCTTTGATGAAAGCACCCACGATGTGATAGAATTTTTTGATAAATTGTATAGTCATTTCTTGGCTAGATCCTTGAGGGCGAAAGGATCAAAACGTAACCTTATTGCATCATCTCCCAACTGTGGTATCCTCATCATGAGGGATACCTCTTCAAATTCCTTTATGAAAAGTATGCATCCTCGACACTAGACCATAATATTTAGGGAAAGTGTTAATGAATTTAGATTTGTCTCAATGCTTTTGCTTTCATCTTAGGGAAGCTGAATACAAGACGGAAGTGATGTCCTAATAGGATAGAACCTATCCTCTAGCGATATCGGTTGTGTCATGATTTGTTTAGGTTGAGTTGGTGATTTAGTCCTAATTAATCTTGATGTAATAGGGTCTCTCGACCACACTTGCGTGCGCAATCAATTCAAATCAATTCACCAATCAAAAAAATAATTAAAAATCAATCAATCCTATTCTAGGGTAAGCTTAGAACTAGACGACTCCTAACTTTAGATTATCTGCGGGAGGAATATTGCAGACCTTAACTATAAGTTAATCGGCCAGGTAAGTGGCAAGATCGGGGGAGGTATCCGTCAAGACGGGCCTAATTATGTCATCCCACTAACCTTCGAGTTTCGCCTCTTAATCGCCTACCTAATCACCGATTTGGCAATAGTTGATTTCTAACAACTTTCTCCTTTGTTCAATTTCCTAGTGAGTCCGATTAATTCTAGGGCTAACGTCTAGTTAATTTTAAATTAGGGTTAGGTTGTGAGTGAAAGAAAGATGGTTTGTGGGCCAAGAAAGTGTAATGACGTCCCTGTTGGCCCGAATGCCTTTCATCCTAGTTTTGATGATGACTAACTTATGAAGTTATAATTTAATGATCTTATATTTATTAAGTTTCAGATATAGGTCAAGATCATTATTGGGTTTAGCTTCTACAATGGATTTGAAGTCAAGTTTCAAAACTATTACCAGTTGATTCAAGTGCTTATGCTTAAAGATCGTATCAAGTACTCAAGAAGGAGTGGTCGCACTTTGGATCGTTTGGATCGAGTCATCTTGGAGAAGAAGATCTACAAGACTTTGCTCTAGGTTTGTTATTTTGTTTATATCTTGTGTATCTAGGATAGAATAGTTTTGAATTGCTCAAGTTCCACACACACACACAAGGTTTATAGTTTTTGGTTTAATCATTTTAGTTTCAAAAGTATACGTTTACATAGTTTACATCTCAATTGAATAAGTTCCATCGTTTATATGTGTGGTTGATTTTTTCAACCATATACTAGAGCTTTATTGTTTATATATAAACTTATTTAATGTGTTTGTGCTTATCATGTATACCGTTTTAAGTTTCGAATTTTCAAGAATACATATATCTTTTTCATGAATAGATTTCATCAAAAGAAGTTTGCATGATTTATATATATATTAGATTTCATCCATATACATTGTTAGTTCATATGTTTAGAACAGCTTATTCTGATGTATCTAGTTCATGTTTTTAAAGTTTTACTTTTATCAAAACTTATTTTGGTATTTATTGTCAAAAACAAGTATATATCATTTATTATGTGTATTGAATTCTATCTATGCACATCATGCTTCAAATGTGTTTCAATATCTTATTTTTGTATTTGTACAAGTTTGTAAAAAAAATCGATTTTCCATTTCAAAGTTGGCTTTTGAAAAATGCGATTTTTGGTTTATGCTTAAAATTTCTGTGTCTCAAAAATAGTTCAAATTGTTTGTAATATGTGATGATTTTTTGATCAAACATATTTGTACATTTATATGAACTTATTTTGTGAAATTTATGAAGTTTTGTTGGAATTTATAGGTGTTTTAAGTCCAGATTTCTAACCCTATATATTCCTATTTTCGGGCTACTGTCGGCCGACGACGACTGGTCGACCGAAGCATGGCTCGGTCGACCGAACGGTTGACCAACGTTCACAAAAATGTGCACAAGCCTAACACCCTTCCTCAGTCGACCGACCAGTCGACCATAGCAAGGAGCGATCGACCAATCAGTCGACCGACTAGCTCAACCCATGTCTCGGGTTTGGCCGGTCGATTGAGCGATTGACCGACATAGAATAAATTCTCTTAGCCTGCGGGCGACCGACCGGGTGGTCGACCGACAACCCCAACGGTCATTTTAATGACCGTTGGCTGGTCGACCGGACGGTCGACCGACAAGCCATCTGGCATGGGTTCTCAGCCCCATGGCTAGTTTTTGACGGACACAAATATGGGGGTCTTTGGCCAATTTTAGACAAGATTTTTAATAGCAATTTTCCCCATCTTCTACAGAGTTTTTGCAACAAGTTTTTAGAAAAGTTTTTTAGCTACAAAATCTTATTTGTGTTTATTTCAAAGTTTTGGAAAATCATAAGAAAATAAGTTTTTGGGAATTCTAGTTTAGTTCTTCAATTTCTTCATCTATCAAGAGTTTTTTCCAAGAGTTTTCTTTGTGTTTTTTTCAAACACTTTGTTTTACTCACATACTTGAGCTTTTCATTGCAAATCTATCCTCTAGGATCTTGTATTGTGAGGTGTTTTGTTTGTGATCATTAGTTGTGATTACCAAGTTGTATTTTCTCTTTGCTTTGTGCTTGAATTTCTGCCTCCCTCTTGTGTAGAAGTATGAAAGAGTTGGAGTTGAATACTCCTTCTTTGTATCGTTGTAATCCTTAGAGGTCCCTTTGTGGAAGGTCCTTAGTGGACATAGTGGAAATTCTTCTGTGTGAAGGCAGGGACGTAGAGCGGTGGCTCGAACCTCGAAACATATCTTGCGTTTGCATTTGGATCTTCTCTCTCAACTTTATCCCTTATATCATGCATTATTATTATTGCTCATATCTATATATACTTGACATTATTTATGAGCTCACACTTGTGTTGAACCAAGAGAGATATTTAAGCACTTCAACTCATAATTTAGAGGAATAATGAGGAGAAGTTTCAGAGTCCTTCACAGAGAATTCGGACCCATTCTTGGTTACACATTGTGTGTGTTTAGCAGTTAGTTTTAATTCCATATTATTTGTCTTAGATTAGCACTGCACTATTCACCCTCCCTCTAGGTGTACTTTCAATTGGTATCAGAGCTTACGCTCCTGATATTCGTTTAACCACCTAAGAGTGTGATCTTATTTTGCTAATCTATATATTTATTCTGTACACATATTGTTAACACTCATGTATTATCTTGCACCACCCGTGTATGATGTTTCTAACATTGATATATAAAAATTTAAAATGAGTGCATATTTAAAAGCATTAGGATTGTATGTTTATCTTGCCACAACTAAGAGTTCTTATATTAGTAATAGCAAACATATAAAGGCTAATGCACAATCATTGATTGCTATTAGGCAAACACTTAGTAAAAAATATTTATCTATAGTTTTTCATTATGATTCCGCTTTTGTAGTGTGGAACACGTTGAGCTCTCTCAAGGAACAAGCTTCAAAAGATGTGAAGAGAGAATCATAGTAGATTAGTCCGATGAAGCATGCTATATGGTCTACGGGAATGACTCCCTTGAGGTAACTTCGGATTCTCATCTCGATTATTGTGCTAGCTGTTCTAATAATGATAATATATGGATGCACATACTTTAAATGAAGAGCTTTCCAAGTTTTTTTAGAATTTACTTACTAAATATAAATTGTTGAAAACTATGAGTTTGAAATTAAAGAAAGAAAATGAATTTTCATCTTCAAAACTTGATTTTGTTTTAAATGAGAAAGAAAGGTTTAAATGAAAATTAATAGGTAGTAAAAAGTGCATATTATCAATACATTTACTATCACATTTTCATATCTATTCCTATAATTTGCACATTTACTAATATTTTATTATTTATTGTGTGCAGACCTTGAGTAATTAATTAAATAAAGAAAAAAAGCCTTAAAAGAAGCCCAAAAGCCCATGTTCAAGCCCAATGCAAAAGTTGCAATTATCAAATGTCAAAGTTGCAGTTACCAATTGCAAAAATTGCAAATACTAAAAGAAGAGAGGAAAGGATAGACTTCTATTCAACCCTAAATGCTTGCAGGATGAGGATAAAAGCCAAAGAAGGAGAGTGCAAAGATAACAAATTCGTTGTTAAAAGATATTGGAAGATTTGGATTTAGGGTAACTTGCTTCCCAAGTTATCCCGAAATCTCAAAATAAAGAGTCAGGATACAACTTCCAGAAGGATAAACCCAGATGGACGGACCAGAGGAGACCACGCGCGAAAGCGCGTGGCCAGGGACACAGCTAAGGCCGCGGAAACGCGGCCCAAGCCGCGTTTCCGCGGCAATCCTGACGAGTCTGGCGATAAGTTTTTTCGAGGAGTCGTACCGGGACTCTACTTCTTCCAGCTCCTATAAATACCCCTGCAGAGTAACAGAGAAGGGCGTCCAGCGCAGTACAGAGCCAAATCTAGGGTTTTTCTTAGGCTTTGTAGTTTGTAAATTAGTTTTTTTTCCTTTATGTAACTGAGAGTAGAGGATGCTTTCATGGAGGAAGGAGATCATGCTTGTACTGAGGTGACATCGGTGTAAGTCAAACTTTTCTTCCATTGTTAATAGAATCAACTCAAGGTTTGTTTTTGTTCTTCTATTCTTTTTTATTTTGTTCTTCTATTCTTATTTTATTTTATTTTTCTCTCTGATGTCTTGCAAACCATGAGATCTGATCGCTTCGAGACTGCTTAGCCGAAGAAGTGCCCTTGATGGCCTATGGTGATGAACAAGCCTTCTCTTGCTAGTATAGTTTGTCTTTTCTTTTCGTAGTGTAGATCGAGAAGGGGGAAGATCCTATACGCCATGCTTGAATGCCTTCAAAGACAAGGTAAGTCGTTGCAACGGATCAAAGGTAAACAGGACAGAAGAGGTAGGTATGTTTTTTTTTTAGTTTATAGTTTTCTTTCTTTTATTTCTTTAGTTTAGATAACCAACACAACATCTTTCTAATCTCTTTCACACTTCTTCATTGTAAATACCATTGTAAATAACAAAATAAATAAAAAAGAGATAACTTACTAAACAAGCTTCCATCGCTAGTCCCTCCCTGAGGATCACGACCCGCATAGCCATTGCTACAGCGGATAGAATTGAGCACCTTGCACATCTCTATTTCTAAATCTAAAATTTTGTATTTTGTGTGCAGGAAAAATCTCAATCAAAATTTTGGCGCCGTTGCCGGGGTGGGACGGTAAGTATTCTCTAAAAAATAAAAAAAATAAATAACTAATTCTTTTATTCTTTCTGTTTGCAGGTTTGGAGAACAGGAAAAACTAACAAGCAGCAAGGACATATAGCAACTCTGTGCCTCTGCCCTTGAAGGCAGAGCAACAGGGCCTACTACAGAGCCGCGGTTCCGCGGCAAAAGCCGCGTTTCCGCGGCCTGAGTAGTTCACTACTTACCCTATTTTCTGCAAGTTGCTGCTACTTTCAAATCTGATTACTCTGTTAAAATTTGCTCTGTGATAAACCTGTACACTGCTAATTAATTAACAGTAACCCATTTGTTGAAAAATAAAAAAAATTAGACTCTTGCATTAAGCACGTGTCTATTTAATTTTTTTTTAATTTTTGTTGAAGAGTGCTGGAGACAAGGTACGTTCGCATTGCATATAGACTAGGAAGCACCATTGGCTGATTTTCTGCTTTGAGTGAATATTTGTCTACTGCTTTACACGTGCACTAAATTGACTTAAGGGCTTGTCCTATAAATAAGATAAGGTGGGGATTTCATCACCCTTCCTTGGCCCACAAACAATCTCCTCACTCACTAACCCAAGCCTAACTAAAAATTAGTAGGTGTTGCCCTAGGGACATCTCGGACTCAATTAGGAGATTATCCTAAGGGGGAACAGTGTTGGAATTTGACTCCTGTCAAATCAGTGTCTAGGAAGGGGATTGAGGGTGAAAGCCCGAAGATTGGTGGTTATTTAATTAAGGAACGTCTTTGACGGAAACCTCCCACCAATTTTGCCCTGACCTGGCTGATTAACTTGTGGTCAAAGTCTACACCCTACCTCCCGTGAACAGTCTAACCAGTTAGAAGTCGTCTAGGTCATAGGTCTACCCTAACTTAGGTTAATTTTTTTTTTTGCTTATTTGTTTGTTTTCTTTTTCTTTGTTTGTGTTTGTGTGATATGGCATATAACATTTTTCCAATTTTAATCCATATCACACACCAACGTCTTTTTCGGATATTACAAACCCGGCATATCATAACTTTGACCAACCTAGTGTGCCAGAATGGTCTTATCCGAATGCATATAACCCATGCCCCCCATCTTATGACCATAATTTTCACAATAATTTCAACTCTTCACAGAGTTCATGGGGTTTCGCTTCCCCCGAGTCCAATTTTAACCAACTTGTCCTCCGTATCCACCTTGTCCAAATTTCCAAGATTCATACTCAGATCCACCCATTCAGAATAGAAAACCATCTATCTTGGAAATGATGAGTATGCATGAGTCCAAGTAACAATTACCATCAATATTAGACATGATGATGCGTGAGTCCAAGTGACAGTCACAGAATCTGACCGACTCACAACTTCATCACGATTGTCCCAACAACACTTCCTCTTTTCAAGTCCAATCACAAAATGATGCACCAATCGACTATGAAAAGATGCTTGAAGCCATGACTCAGGCTAGATTAGCTCTTGATCATGAAATAGATATGATGGTTCAATCTTTACGTTCTCACCGTTCGGCCATTTCTGATATCGCTAACCATTCTGTTAGAGCCGACGAGCCACGTTGTTTTGGACAACAAGATTCTAATTCAGTACCATCATTTGAACTTGCCGAAACTCCAATTTGATAGTTTGGCGAGTTATTCCTTTCCTGAAAATAGAACTTGAGCATGAATATGATCATGATCTCCCACTTGGTGATTCAATTCTACTTCCTGATTCAATAATGACTCCGGTGTCTTCACCTGATTTTACTTTTCCCGAGTCAACATTGGATCCTGTGCCAATTCATCATGAAATTGAATCACCCATTTTGATGATCATATTGAACTTGACCAAATTTATAATTTTGAAAGTCCCATGGATAAATTGGCAACTTCTCATTTTTATGATATTGAACTCAATGAGATATGTGACCTAGATTCTCAAATCTGTGATCAAGTTCAAATTCCCGAATCATTATTGACTCCTGTTTGTTACCCAACTTAGGTAATATTTTAGAGTCAGTTTTGATTCCCACACCTATCATTCCTGAACTTGAATCACCAATATTGAGTCACATTCCATTGGAAAAATGATTGTGGACTTGAGTTTCAACTTCTAACTTGGACACATTCTTGAACCGAGCTCGACTCCTGAACCCTTACTTGATTTAAGTTTCTTTCCTGAGTCGGTATTCGTTCCATACTTCTGACGTCCAAGTCAATCATTCCATCTTTTCACACTCCATTTTGGGACAAGGCGGTTGACACAATTGTTGGCCCGAAGGCCTTCCACCCTAGTTTTGATGATGATTAACTCATGTAGTTATGTTTACTAATAATCTTGTGATTTTAGTCTCAGATCATTAATCAAGATATTAGTTGGTGATTGCTTCAAAAAGAGGAGTTTGGAAGCCTTCACTTGGTGATTCCCGAGCCCGAGCGTCAAGATCACACATAGCCATGCTCGTTGGATCACGGTGTTGGACCGAGTCGAGTTGAAGATGAAGATCGTCAAGAAGACTTAGGTATCATAGAGTTTAGTGTGTTTAGATCCATTGTAAAGCTTAGTATAGTTGAGATGCTCAAGTGCACAATACACGCACGTTTCATGATTTGGATTGTTTTTCATGAATAGTTGATCAAAACAAGTTTACTTTGTTTTATGTATATTAGATGTGTTCAATATACATACATGCTTACATGACTTATACAAACTTATTTTCACTTTCCTATTCATGTATTGAAAATCAAAGTTTGATAAAATACATATTTTGGTTTTTGGTAAAAATAATAAGACACAAAAATAGTTTGAATTGCTTGATATTTGAGTTGAAATTTTTATCACATGTTTATATATCAATGCAAAATGTTAAAATATTTTTGGGTATTTTTACAAAGACTTAAAAGATTTTTAGAAATATTTTTTACATGTGTTTCTGTCCTAGAACAGTGGCTGACAGGCCAGGTCGGCCGACCGCACGGGTCGAACCCACAAAGGCCGGTCGACCCTTGCGGGCGACCGACGTGCACAAGCTGTGCACGTTTGGCAGACACAGGGACGGTCGGCCGGGCGGCCGACGGACCAGAGAGCTTTGCTCTCTGTATCTGGACGGTCGGCCGTGCGGCCGACCGGCTTGCCCAATGGTCATATTTCTGACCGTTGGCGATCGGCCGGCGGCCGACCGCTAGCCTGTCAGGCTGCCAGATCAGCCTAACGGCTAGTTTTCTGTTGGCCTATATAAACCCCATTTCTTTGGGATTTTGGCTAAGATTTTTAGAGCTAAAATTTCCTGACATCTTCAGTGTTTTAAACAAGTTTTCAAAATAGTTTAAGTGCCAAAAAGCTTAATCTATTTGTTTTAAGTGTTTTGTTTTATTTCAAAGAAAATAGTTTTTGGGAATTGTTTCTTGATCTAAAATTCTATATCTATTGGTATTTTTCCCAAGAGTTTTTCTTTGATCAAAACACTTGTTTTTCACAGTTGAGCTATCTTCTATCCTAATCTATTTAGGATCTTTATTT